>BGPR01000206.1:516864-550458 GCA_013235015.1 Araneus ventricosus | reverse complement strand
ACCGAACAAAAGTTCACAATGTTGTGGAATTGAAGCAAAGAATCGAAGCCGCTATAGAAACTGTTGATCAAGGCATACGGCAATGTTCCTCGATGGAATTAGAATATCGTCTTGACATTATTCTGCTACGAAGGGATCTCATGTGGAACTTTACTAATACGGTAAAAAAAAACTTTTTGAGTTGTTCTGGTCCATAGCTGCAAAAGTTTTTGTTGTACACCTATTTTTTTTTTAAATAAAAGTTTGAAGTTGTTCGGATCTTTTTAAGACACCCTGTATATTATTACTTATCTAGAAAATAAAACGACCGTTTTTTATGTTTCCTGTTAATTCATATCAAAATAACTTTTATTTATAATCATAGCGGGTGATTACAATGATCTTCACATTTAAGCACATTGAGTTATCAAAACATGATAACAGGCATCATACATTTAAAGTTATGACTTCAGCGAAGTTTCCCGCATCAGAAATTTCTAGAAGTTGGAAATAAACTTCCAGAATTTTATATTCCCAACTTCTCTAGACATGTCAAAAATTCCTCCACGTAATCCTACCCATCCCAACTCGGGGATCCGCTTGATATGCGCCAGAGGTATTGATAAGGAGAAAGAATTACCATCTCAAAGCAGCGTTCGGGTTTGTTAGCATTAGAGATGTCGAAAATATACCAAGCTCCAGAAGGACTTCCGAAAATTGCTTATTCTCCGGCATAAAAGATCAGAAAACTTCGTAGATGCTCTCATATTTTGCAATGTCCAAAGGATGTCCATTTACTCCTAGTATTTTTTTTATTTTATTTGTTACTTTACGTTTCTTCTCAGTTTAAACAGCTTTACTATTTCCTCATCGAATAGAATGTGAAAACTTTCAATTTAACATTTACAAGTCTTTTATTAAAAAAGTTTTGGAAAGTTTCGACCTGACAAAGCAGCAAAATATATTCGTTCATGTTTCGGACATGAAGGAAGTTCTTTAGAGTGTTTCGAAAACTGATTTTATATCAATTCAGGGATAAAGAAATGAAATTTAATGGAAGGAAACGCAATTGATTTTTAAGAATTATTCATTGGCTGGCTTCATTTTCTTTTATCACATTTATTTAAACTAATCACATTTTTGTAGGACAGAGGTAAATTAACTTAAGTAACAATATTAACATTTTACAGGAGTGCTAAAAGAAGTTCCAGAACGCAATTTATTTCAATTCCTACTATTAGTTCACACTCTCCCTATATATTTTTACATATCTTGTTCAAATTTTCAATCGTTAATAAAATACTTTTTATTCATCCACTCAAGTTCAAATTCATTTTTTAAAACTTGTAGTGGATGACACTTGATGTTAATACAGTTTTTTCAAATATTAATTCATTTATTAAATTGAATTAATTAATTTTAGTTTTATATGGGAGGAAAAAATTTCTTAAATAAAATTTTTCTTTGTTGACCTAAGTAGGAATTGACTTTAAACATTTTTTTATATTACTTGTTTTTTATTGGAGATTTCTTGATTTACCTATTTACCGATTCTATTAGAAGGAGAGCACAATGTGCAAAATCCATGTTAGTGTATACTAACCTGAAATTTTCTTCAGCTGTTTCAGATTTTTATAGTTGCATTTTCATAAAATATCGTGCTTTTTATCATTTTCTTGCATATTTCGTCACTTAAAGTTGTTTCTCTGCAAAGATTCTTTCTGTTAACAGTTTTTTTTTAAATATATGCATTAACTTAGTGAGGATTTCGCCTTTCATTGAATACTGTCGCCAACTTGGCGGAGTTTTGTGGTTTATATCCAAAATTCTTACCCGAAAATTTTATGATTAGAGTTGTGTAAAACATCTCTGGCGATATTAATTGAGCTAAAAGTTATACCATTTCTTACAAATGGAATTTCGAAAAAATTATTTATAGAGCAGAATTATCAGAACTGATTGAATGAATTATTCAAGCTAAAAAAATACTGATGATAACTGACTTTTGTGGAACAGAAATTTGCGAATTAAAAAATAACAGATCGCGGAATTCTATGGATTCTTTATGATGGATGATTTATAGAACTTAATTATCTAAAATGTTTCAATGGATTATTCAAATTCAAAAATTACTGATAACTGAATTTTATGGAACAGAATTATCCGAATTAAAAAAATATCTGATTAATGAATTTTATGGATTTCAGGTTTTGTTTCAAAATAACGGAGCACAAGAATACTTTTACGGAACAGAATTTTCCGGAATAAAAAATAACTGATTACTGAATTTAAGGGATTCCATATGATGAATGATTTTTAGAATTGGAAATATGAAAACGATTGAATCGATTATTCAAACTAACAAGTAATATAAAAAAAATTTAAGTCAATTCCTACATAGGTCAACAAAGAAAAATTTTATTTCAGAAATTATTTTCTCCCATATAAAACTAAAATTAATTAATTAAATTTAATTAATGAATTAATATTTGAAAAAACTGTATTAACATCAAGTGTCATCCACTACAAGTTTTAAAAAATGTATTTGAACTTGAGTGGATGAATAAAAAGTATTTTATTAACGATTGAAAATTTGAACAAGATATATAGATATATATAGGGAGAGTGTGAACTAATAGTAGGAATTGAAAAATGTACTTATAACCGACTCTTGTAGAACAGAATTATTCGAATTAAAAAATAACAAAATTTTATGGATTTAAGGTTTTGTTTCAAAACGCTGGAACTCAGGAATTCAGACTCATACCCTTCTAGGTAATAGGCAAATGTTCCAAGGCGATGGAAAATATCGATTGAGAGGCATCACGTTTCTTTACCGGTTAATGAAAACGATTTCTGTACGCTCCCTGTGCCGATGCCATACATCAAGGAAATACTTCCGTTCCGTGACATAGCTCACGCACGATGCACTTCCGCATGTGATCAGGAAATAACATTGCCTCTTTTAGCCACCTTACAAGAAGGTGGTGGGGTCTTCCACTCCTTTGTTTGCAGACGACAGGCCCCGTGTTCGATGATGCTAATTAAAAAAGACGGGGTGGAAAGTTGTCGTTTGCTAATGAAAATTGACTTTGAGAGGGAAAAGTAGGTTCCTTTTTTTCGTATATAATTATTAATCTCGCGTATGAACGAAAATTAAAGGGCAAAAAATAAAAGAAGTTGTGTGTGTAAAAACACGGAGAAGTGTTTTTTCAGTAATCTTCCAAGTCGAGCCGACAACGATAATTACTGCGACGGGGGAATAAGGGCTTCGAAGTTTTTGAAAGTAGTTCAGGGTTTTATTGTTTTAAATTGCGAGGTGAGGTTTTTGGAAGATTTAAGTGTTGTAAGGTGAACCTATTATGTAAAAATCTAGTTTAAAAGGTGTAGAGAATGGAATTCTATTCTGAGTTTGGAGATAAGCTCATATTTTAACGCCAATTTATTCTATGTTTATCTTATTAATTAGTACGATTGTTTAGTCAAGGTTTGTTTTATAGTGTTTAAAATTTTTTCTATTCTTAAATCTTGGCAGAATTTTTTCCTCTTTCCCTAAGGGCGTCTAACTCCATATTAAGATCCTACCGGCGAATTTATGTTTATTACAAAATTCAATATTAACTGTAGTTACGGGATTTACATAGGCATAGTTTCATACGTTATATTATATTATGATGCATTTCTACTAATGTTTTTGCATGCATACAGTAAATTTATTGACCTACGTAAATCAAGTTATGACATAGGAATTGTGTCGACATATAATAAAGTCTATGATTCGGATAAGATTGTTTATAGATAGGCTTGCCAGATTTCTGAAATGTTCAACCGGGACATCGGAATGCCCCCCAGCGTCGCGGGTATTCAAGGGTACACACCTTTGGCGGGTTTTTAGAATGTTTTAGAGGGTAGTTTATTCTCAATGATATGAATAAATGGTTACTGATTAGGAACCTAAACCAGGGGTAATAATAAATGACACAAGCATAAAAATTTAAACATTTTATTTCTTACATGTTAATATTTATAAGTTACTTAAATAAGAAGAAACACTTTGAATGAGGAATAAAAATTTGAACAATATTTATATGTACTTTTCATTGGCTGGGACTTTTTTTAGAAAGTCTTTTTTGTTTTTAATCGTGTTGTAAAAATCTTCACAAGCTATTCCGATATTAATTTTACATGTCATCAAGCCTTTAACTGTAGATTCCTTCATCAAACCCCTATCTTCAGTCCATTCGTTGTTCATCAAAGAAAATACTCTCTCAACTGGTGCTGATGCCCCAGGTAAGCAGAAGGCATGGTCACGATTGGCGAGACAAGACGATACGATGACAATATTATTTATTAGCAGACCATCACTCTTCTATAGTTTTCACTTTTCATACAGTACAGTGAAATAAATGATAAAGTAATTATCCTAAATAATCCTTCACAGTTAATTATTTTTAGACTTTTTTGGTCATCTATAATCAAATTTAATTTTTACCGGGACGTAAAGTAAACTGGCCGGGACACCGGGATTTTGTCTGGAAACCGGGACTGTCCCGGTCAAACTGTCTGGCAAGCCTATTTATAGATAACAGATACAACTTATATAACATATATTACGAAACATGCACTAAACCTATGCACTAAGAATTATGTAATTCACTCTGGTTTCGAAATCGAAACCACTGAAACCAAAACATTCAAGGAGACTATTCTCTGGCATAATACACCATTATAAAAAACTTAATAACAAATCAAGTCTATTTCACAAAAAACAAAATAAAATACCGATTTCCCTATAAAACCACAATTCCAATTAAATTTCCATAATATAAATTCCAACCATCTACAATAGTATCTATCTAAACATCATTTTTCTACAAGATTTCCAGCAAACCCTCATGGTATTCCTAGCTACTAAATAAATACTTTCAATCTTTTCCCCAGTGAACTGAACTGAGGTGTCCATTCTAATTTTATGCTAAGCCAAACTGCACAGCACTATGACTCAATTTCGATATGCAGTGTATGTGCGCATGCCACATATGCAGTTTCGATATTGAACTACGCCTCACGTCTTCGATTGACTTTTGGCCTGTCTACATTCAAGTGCTAAGAAAATAAACGTTTAATTTATTTTACGACAATTGCAATAAACTTTTAATTAATGTTTTAGGACTTTATTTGTTTTTAGTTTCTATGTTAAAAAACAGAATTAAATATTTTACTACAGCCAATAATAATAAAGGCTAGATATTCCACTAAGTAATGGAACAAATCTGCAGACTTATCATGAAGGAAATCTGCCTGCACATGCCACATATGCAGTTCCGATATGCAATTACGCCTCACGTCTTCGACTGACTTTTGGATTATCCATATTGAAGTGTTAAGAAAAGAAACATTTAATTTATTTCACTACACTTGTAATTAAATTTTAAATAAAGTTTTAGGCCTTTATTTGTTTTTAGTTTCCATGATAAACATAATTGTTTACTTTAGTTGATAATAATAAAAGCTAGAGATTCCTCTAGGTAATGGAACACATCTGCAAACTTAAAAAGTAAATCTGCCTTCTTAAAAAAGTATTGCGATAGCGTAATAAACATTTTCCCAATAATTTTTATTATTTTTTTATTGATTGATGGAAAAATTCTCATCTAGTACCAATATCAGTCCCACACAGTTCCATTCCCAGAACTAATATCCATAACCCAAGACCTCCACAGCTTCCGCCCCTGTAAAAAATGAAAGCCTGCGCTTTCTATCTAATCCAACCTTTTACGATCCAACATTTCCCATAATCTTCCACACGACTCCCTTTGATCTTGAATTAGTATTTTAATCAAAGAACGTCATAACTTGCACCGAACCCGAAAGGCGATACCAGAGAAAAACCCGACACCACAAATCATGGGGAAGGCCCGATCCTCCTTCCGTGACTTTTAAATACCGATAAATCCGGAGCATTCCGCTGCATTTTATATTCATGCTAGAGTGTCAACAGAAGCAGGTGGTTGTGACATTTAATTAAGGTGCCTTTCCACCCTTCAGGCCATAGGTAAAGAATGGGGCTCCTTTTATGTGCCCTTGTCGCTCGCTTCCTGCCCCTTGTCGGGCTTCCTGGTTCCACCGAAAGGTTGGTGTCGAAGGGTTTTAAGACTTAAGGCGGATGCGGCCGGCTGAGGAGAATAATGGTTTTATAGAAGGCGATACCTGTATCATTCTTTGGCAGATTGTGGAAATACTAGTGAGTGTGTAACGTATTAAAAGACGTTTTTTACAACCTTGATAAAAAATGAATTTTAGCTCGGTTCTTTTTTCATCTGATACATACAGAAAGATGTGTTGCAAAATTTATCAAAAGCCAACACAGTTAGGATGCCACAAAAAAGAAATATCAGCGGTTTGAAATCACTTTGAATTTTGCTTAGGTGTTTAAAAGCAGAGCATCTAACCAGGTATCGCATTCTATAAGAATAATGGTTTTATAGAATGCGATACCTGGATCCTTCTTTGGCAGATTGTGTAAATACGAGTAAGTGTGTAAGGTATTAAAACACGTTTTTTACAACCTTGATAAAAATTAATTTTAACACGGTTCTTTCTTCTTCTGATATATACATAAAAGTGTTTTGCAAAATTTATCAACAGCCAAAAGAGTTAGGATGCCAGAAAAAGGAATTTCAGTGATTTGAAAACACTTTAGATTTTGCTTAAGTGTTTAAGAGCAGAGCTTCTTAACACTATGGGGGCCAAAAAATGAAATTAAAGATCTTATTTTTTCTTTTAAACAAATTTCGTTACTTGAAAAATAATTATTTTTAGCACGAAAGACATCAAAGATTATAAATGTTTACAAAAAAAAAAGATTTACTGCTTCAATTTTATTTTGTTTTCAAACGAATGGTCTCCAAGCTTATCATATTCATTTGAAATTTTTTTGGGAAAAAAAACAATGACGTAGTTAGCTACTTAAACGATATTGATATTGAATTATTGCATTTTTAAACTAATAAATTAAAATTAACTCATTCATAGACGTCGTTATTAGATTTAAAAATTCACTGAAATTCTTAAACATCTCAAGTGTTCTAGGGACTCTTAGCATAACGAAAGCAATTACAAATTCCCTAAACGCCCTCTAATTAGATACCAAAGAAATCAAAACAATTAGGTTTGGAAGGAAGATGCTCAACCACCTAACTACACCAAAACGTGATCTAACCAGTTTTACCAAAACCATTCCTTAGAAAATCTAAAAATTCCGCGAACTGCACACTAAAAATCGTATGTTGTCTGGAAAAACGATTTAAATTTCTTACTTCAAACCTCCTTTCTCATTTTATAAACGAATGGAGCAATACAACCTCTAATTAGCAATTTAAATCCCTTCATTTTCAAAGCAATCGAATTGAGAAACAGATCTTTGTATATAAACAAATCCAGAAAATTCTTTTTTTCAGAAAGAACACCGGATATAGACTCTTTGAAACAGATTGCGTTTTAAAAGCACGGTCTTCCTGTCTATTCTTGCGATTTTATTTCGATTCAAAAAGTTTAATTGCGAGGAGAAAGAAGTCCCAACAATGAATGTAATAGATGCAGTAGGGTTTTCGAATAAGGTTTCAAAAGCATTCAGTCACATTGACTGCTTTTCAAAGTTTCTTTCCTTTTTAATTTTTTTTATCTAAGCTTTTGTTATCCGATTCGTTCAACAGGAGGATTCACTATCATTTTTTAAAGAAGGGAATATATTTCTGGCTTAAGTAATGGTGTCATAGTAGTTTTTATTCGAATAAAAAGGGATCGAGTGTAGTTGTCAGGTGATAAAAGGCTGTTTTTTAAACTTTTGTTTTATACTTGCAATTAACCCTCCGATTGCTGTCAATTTTTAATCACTATTTAGATGCAACGTTTGTAAACACGTTCAAATACCGTTTTTAGCAAGCGAATTGTTATTTATGCGCAGGGCTTTATTAGTATAATCTGATCCACCGCTATAAAAGTACTAAGTGAACACATTAGCTTGCGAAAATCGCAGGATGCAGCAGAAAATAGACATGCTTCCAACCCGCGGAAATCGCGGGATACGCAGTCAGAGAGTTAACACCAGAATAAAGAGATTGTTAGTCTTATACGGCGATATTTATAGACAGAATATGCTTTTCCCTATTACAAACTGTTTACACCGAAGTGATCCGAAGAGTTGTTAATTACCTAGTTTTACATTATCTGATAAGGATGGCGACATTACGACTAGTACCCATTTCATCGGGGGGGGGGGGCGAAGCACCTCGAGTACGTGGATGAGAAATCGCCGGATAAGTAACCGGGTTCTCGCTTCCTTAGTGGGTACAGTAACGGTGAGGGTTAAGTTACCCGTCACCGATGACGATATGTACCTCCCCCGGGAGAGGACGGACCGCGGCCCGTGGAGTCTATTAAGACTCCGACCTTAGTATCCGAGCTGTCGCAGCGATCGTTCTTCAATAGATCCGGATGCTAATGCTACGACTGGTACCCTATTCCACAAACTTTCACACCATATCAGAATGAGGGCGTTTGGATTATTAGATTAAATTCGATAGCCGTTTTGAAGCTATTCTCAGAGCTATTTCGGGAAGGAAAGCTAATTTTGAGCCATGAACGATGGCTAGACATGAGCCAACACCCCTATGCTGACTTCCACACCAAACCTGTAGAAGGACGCTCGATTCCGACGGATTTATTAAAGGGCGACTACAATTAAAGTTGCGATACAGAATTTATAATTTATGGATATCTAATACTATACTAGCAGTACGCGCACGGCGTTGCCCTTGGTAACAGGACTTCAACAAAATGAAAAAAAAAAAAAAAAAACCCGCCTGCAATGGTATGAAAAAGTTCTGAAAACAAAACAAAAGATACACATTACTGATTTTCCCGCTTATTTTTATTCGCGATAATGACATTTCAACTGTAGAAAATACAGAGCACATTAATCCGAAACAATATTAAAAAATTGCAACGTGAAAATGATTATTATAAAGCAAATAAAATATGAGAGACATAAACACGTTAAGACACTGCCGAAAATAATAATCGAAGTCTTTCAGTTGAAGGTTATGACGTCACCTGCGCTCTGTACCGTTAGCCAATGAAATTGCCTACGACGTTCCGGCAAAGTGTCGCGGAAGGGAGCTCGGTAGATAAAAATATCTTTCAACTGACCAGGATTTAAAAAAAAACAGGAAAAGATATTTTAACCTTTATTGTTTTAAATACGACAGAACCGTCCCAGTTATAAGCTGAAAAAAATTGAAAATAATTGTTTTATTAGAACGCTGGATGGAGGAAATTTAAAAACAAAAATTAAATTGTGATGGCAAAACTAACTATTTTTTAAAAATTTCTCAGAATTCAGTAAATTATGTTTGAAGCTCAAAACAAACTTCATTAGAACGAGATTTGTTTGTTCTATCCGATGGTGCATTGATTGTTTTTCAACGATCATTAGAAAAGATACTACAGCCGTAAATGTGCCAAAAATGACCCAAAACAACACAAAACATTAAATAAAAAAATGTCTTTATTGAATTTTAAAATTTCGGCTTAGAGGTGCATTGAGTCACCTTTACGACTACCTGTGTGCCAAATTTCATGACTGTGAGTGCGATAGATTCGTCTGGACATCGCGCGCGAGTACGAACTCACGCAAACATTTCCTTTTAAAAGTATAGATTTGTTTATGGAAATCTATTTCACATTTGAATAAGAGTACCAATAATTGTCCCCAGTGGCGGTTTTTGGCAATATGAGGGCACAGGCGCAAAATTATTTCGAGGCCCCTAACCCTACCCAGTGTCGTACATTCGCCGTCAGATTAGCATTGAGGTGTATGTTGAATAGATTTTGAGGCCCTCCCCCCAGGGTCTCAAGGGGCGAGGTGGGCACCTGTTCGAAACACTGCCACTGTGTGTCCCTATAAAATCTCTAACCTAAATGAGCATTTTGCTTATTAATGACCTTTATTTACAAAATATCTTTTGTTACTGCTGACTTCTGCCTACTTTCGCCATCTAGATAACACTACAGGGTGCAGCAATGGAACAGACAATTATGGTAGCAATACATATCTGAATAAAATATCTCAGAAAGAAGAAATCGGGAATAGTTCTATATGGAGTACAGAACATTGCAGTTTACTTTGGGGAAGGTGTTGGGCAGAATGAAGGAAATCGGGAAAGAACGAGCATTCATTCTGAAGGTTGTTTAAAGTATGAAAGTTACCTATTGTTGTAACGGCCTCTTCGAGCTTATTTTTGATTCGCATCTTAAGATCTGGTTCCTATTACTCATCCAGTCGAGGTTTTAGTAAATAACTTTGAAAAGAAGGAAAATAATGTAACGGAGATTAGTGAAAGAAAAGCGCTGTTTAGAAATTTCAAGGAACTGGATATTTTGTGCGGTTGCATATAGAGCGTCTCGTGCATAGGGACTGTGGAACAGCAGCATCCTCAGTTATCTTCAGTGCATAAATATAATCATTAATTTATTTAATTTTGTAGTAATATTTTAATCTATCAACTATATAATACGATTCCTTTTAGCGCTTTCAAGAGAAACGCAGGAGAAAACGATGCGTCTCTCTTCGTAGCTCTTCTCTAGTTCCACCTTTTAACTCGGTACAGATTTCCTGCTGCCGCGCAGTTACAAAGTGCATTCTTTTATATTATATGGTTTGTGAAATGAAAGCGATGCTGTAGAAAACACAGTTCCAGAGATGTTAGAAGCAGAATTTAAACGCTGTGGAAAAGTGTTTCGACAGCTTAAAATTTGAAAATACAGTAAAAGTTCGACTAAACGTCAACATCCGGACCCGCACTGTTCAACGCAAATTTTTACAGACAGTGAAACTTCGATTAACCGTCACCGCCCGGACCCGCACTGTTCAGCGCGAATTTTTACAGACAGTGAAACTTCGATTAACCGTCACCGTCCGGACCCGCAATGTTCAGCGCGAATTTTTACCGAGTACAGTGAAACTTCGATTAACCGTCACAGTCCGGACCAGGGATGTGATGGAATGGACGGATAACAGAAGTCTGCTGGCTGGGGACGAAACTTAAAATAAAATCCTTTAAAAGTGAACAATACATATTGTTTAGCAACGGATTCGGAAACCCTCCGCGTTTTTGTGCATGCGCCGGGCGGAGTTATTTTCATTAAAATAGGTGAAAGTGAAGAATGGAAGGTCGATGTTTGCATTTTACTTAACGTGATCTAACAAAGAACTCTGGAAATGCGCACATACGACTCATTGACTGACACCGCTTTCCGGAGTAAAATCGCGCAAAAGTGGTAGTCTCGGAATCCGTTGCTGAACAGTACATATTTTATTTAATTTTGCAAAACGATCAAAATAAACTTCAATAGAAGAATAGTAACGGACATTAGGCGTAATTTAGATGATGACGGATTTGAGAAACTGACCACATCTCGAAACTATAGTTTTGCGCTTAGTGACTTCGGCCTGAACTAAGACGATTTATTTTATGTTCACTGTAAATAAATTTGTCGGCCAGCTTTCCCATAGGGACAGCCAAGGCCGTAGCGTATTTCGCAGCCATTATGGGAAAGCTTATAGAGAAAAAAACAATAACAACGTACTTACAAATTTTTCAGTATTATTTTGAAAAGTTCATTAAAACTGATATTTTTTAAAATTTACATTCGTTACATAAAATATATTGAACAATACATATTTTGTCTTCTATGGACCTCATCGTCTCTTGCCCTTGCACATTTTTACTTTCTCGTATACGAAGCATACAAAGAGAAAGTATTGTAATCGTCAAAAAATTCGAACTCGAGATTTTGACGAATCTCCACGTTTTAGACCTCCCTGAGTCCGAAAAACACAATTTTGGAATTATGTCTGTCTGTGTGTGTGTCTGTATGTGTGTCTGTCTGTGAACACGATAACTCGAAAACTATTAGAGCTACGGGGATGAAATTTGGTATGTGGTCTTTAAACATAATTTGTAGGTTTCTATCAAATTTTGGACAAAATCTGTCTACGGGAAGTCTGTCTGTCTGTATGTTCGGGGTCATGCGAACGCTATAACTCAAAAACTTGAAAAGTCAGATGGATAACATTTTATACACAGTTTTATCGTCATGAATGTAGGTCCGTATAAAATTTTGGGCCAAATCCGTCAAAGGGTTGACTGTCTGTAGGTCTGTATAATCGCATACTTGTTCAGTTTTGAAACTAACTCCCTGCGCATGCCTACTAGTGGCAATGCCTGTGCAAGGAAGGGACGCTCCGAAACTTGGCAATTTGCCAAAAACAAATTCTGGAGTGCTTTTGTAAGGAAGCAAACATTTAGGGAGTCTCGCCAGGTCCTGTTGCGCAAAAGAATGAGCAGAGGATTTGAATTTGTTTTGATCCTTCAAACCACGCGTGGTTCTAACTTTGGTTTACTTGCGACGGAAGTTTATTTGACGTCTTTTATTATTCTAGTTTTCTCTACATGTGTTAGGAGTATACGAGAAAGTTTAGGGGAGACCACTCCCACTGGTTTCTTTCTCGTTTATGAAGTATATAAAGTATTGTAATCGTCAAAAAATTCGAACTCGAGATTTTGACGAATCTCCACGTTTTAGACCTTCCCCTAGTCCCGAAAACACAATTTTAGAATTGTGTCTGTCTGTGAACACGATAACTCAAAAACTATTAAAGCTACAGGGATGAAATTTGGTATGTGGTCTTTACACATAATGTGTGGGTTCCAATCAAATTTTGGACAAAATCCGTACTCGGGAAGTCTGTCTGTCTGCATGTCCGTGTTAATGTGAACGCGATAACTCACAAACTTAAATAGCTAGGTGAGTAAAATTTGGTACACATTTTTACTATCAGGAATGAGGTTTGTATCAAATTTTGCACCAAGGGTTGACTATTTGTATAATCGCATACTTTTGAACGCAATCAATTCTTTAAAAAATTACTTTGATAAATGAAATTTGGTATGTCGCCTTCTTACCTTAATGGTAGATTTGTGTCCAATTTTTGTGTCAATCAGTTAAAAAAAAGCGTTCAAATTTCGCTTTCTTTATCTTATACCCAGTCCTACTGGTAATCACGCCGACTTCTAATTCCACTTCCGCGTTGGAAGACCTTCGGAAATCGTGGTATGACGTTTCGCTTATTTTTTTTTCACCATTGCGTTAGGGATTCTTGTTCGTTTTACTGCCTTTCAGCTTATTTTTTTCTCTACATGTGTTAGGAGTATACGAGAAAGTTTAGGGGAGACCACTCCCGCTGGTTATATTTAGATAGATTTAATAAGACCAGTCCACTTCAGTGATCCTTCAAGCCTATTCAAAGACAAAGGCGCGAACGAAGAAGTTCTAGCAGATATTTCAGACGATTGCAGGTGTTAATGTTGTGTGATTTCATAATTAGTGCAATTTTCAATAAAAAATTTAATGTGGTTTAAAGATTATAAAGATTGCTTTAAGTGCTTAAATGTTTCAAAAACTCATTATTGTATATTAAATTGAAAATTATGAATTAAATTTTTTGAGGGGGACGCAGAATATGCTTTGACCTAGGGTGTAGAAATGTGTGATTCTGGCCCTGCTTGTATCTCTCTCGATGTTTTCAAATAGAATATTTAGTTGGCGCATTCTGCAGTGAATGCATTACAGTAGAACCCCGCTAATCCGAAATTCCGGTTAACCCGAACCGATTTTATTTTCAAAAATTATAAGTAATTAAAAAGATTACCTGAAAAGACTTGTCTTTTAGTGAGCATGCACTATGTTTCCGTTTATTTGACATAATTGAAATGCTTAAAATATGAATTAAAATTAAATAATAAACTTAAAGCGATCCACACAAAACAAACGATTTTGATTTTACAGAAGAGAGTGACGTGTCAGGGAGAAGCGTGTTCGTACGAGAGTGAGCTAGCAGGAAATGGATTATTCATTTCTCGGAAAATTAGGTGTTGAACCGTTAGAGATTGCACGTGGAGGAAGAAAGAAAAAATCTATTCTTTAGCCTCCGCCGTCACGGCTCACTAGTTTCACTGAATGAATCTCTTCTTGAGTTCGCCGTAAGATAAGGTCACTTTAAACAGGAGCACATCCATTATTCTAATGAAAAAGGGAGAGATATTCTCTTTCTATTGCTTTTGAATAAAAGAATTCAAGAGATAGTAGTACTGAGTACTTATAACTTACATTTTTTTTTATCACACATCTTTTTTCTTTTCTATTTTTATCGGAACTTCGGGTAATCCGAAATTTTGGTAATCCGAACAGGCACCGGTCCCAATTAGTTCGGATTAACGGAGTTCTACTGTATTTCAGAAATATTTAAAGTTATTATTTTGTGAGTAAGCGCATATCTTTCTCAGCTATAAACGAAGAGTAATGTTTCCACATTTCTTCTGCGTCTTGAAAACGCGACAAATAATTTTACTTGCTGGCTAATAACTTCTAGGAGGGAAAGATTTTTTTAGCAATTTCTATCCTAGTTTTAATTTTGCTCAGATTTTTTTTCTGTTTTATCTCCCCTCTTAATATTAAGAAAAAGGGAAGAAAAATTTCTCAAAAAGGAATTTTGTTCAAGGGAAAGAGGGGAAAATATGACACTAAATTGAAAATAAGGGGAGTTGGAGTTATGAAAGGGCTTGATTGATTGTCGACGGATGAAAAAACTGCAGAAGGAGTTATTTTAATTGCTTGTTAAGCAATGTTTTTTGAATCGCTTCCAAGGCAAGACAGAAGATGAATAAGGAAGAAAATTAAATACTCGAAAATACACAGATTATGCTTTGAGTTTTCTTCTCCCGTTCAACTTTTTTTATTAATTTTCTTTTAGAAAGTATAAGAAATAGAAGATAATTATACAAAAAAGTGTATGATGTTTAGCTAATCAAAGAAAGGCGTTAATTTAAATCTCTTTATTCGTAAGTTTCTGAAGTTTGAAATAATTCAGTCAAACCTAAAATTGTCTGGAAGATGAATTTATCAGAAATCATTGTGGGATGATGTACAGATTTTGTGGTATAATAGACTAATAATAAAAAAACAGAGCAAGTTTACTCCCTCGATTTTCTCGTATATTTTCACAATGCGGGGTGTTTTGTGTTAAGCTTCGTAAAATAGAGAAAATAACAGATTATGCATTTGAAATCTCTTCCCGTTGACTGACTGTGTCCAAAAGTAACACAGACCTACAATTCTGGTGTCAAGACCATCTCTGTCTCTACTAATAATAAAAGAAAAAGTCTGTGTGTCTGTTGGCGGTCTACAGAACAGACCGTTCAACTTAGAGCTACCAATTTAGATACAATACACTTTAGAGGGTGGGATTGTGCATCTAGGAGCCATTTTTTTAAATTTTTTATTTAAATTTTAATTATTTAAAAATTAAGCGAATTTAGGCTGTTTTCAACCGCTTTTTCGTGAATAACTTCCGAAGTGATTAGCTCTCGAAAATTATTTATATACCATTTTAAAGTGCGAATTTTCACCTTTCTAATATTGTTAGTTTCAACTCTATATATTATTTCAGCGAATTTTAAAATCTTTTTGAAAGCATTATCTATTGCTCTGAAATCGGCAAAGGTCACTGAATGGGTAACACCGCTCGCGGACAAGGCCACGGAACATTGTTTCCTCTAGGAGGGGAGATAGGTTGCCCCCTTTTTTCCCCTTTTTCGAAATGACGTGCCCGGGGTAAGAAACGGGGTGTACCGCGGTTGGTTTTAGTAAAAAGATTCACAGTTCACTACCACGAATTTTTTTCCTCTCTAAATTTTAAACTATTTTTTTTAATTGATTATGCTAAGATAAATGTTTATTTATTACAATTCTCAAACATTTTAAACTCATTTAATGTGTAAACCACTTCTATTCCATTTTGAAATGTGACAAGTGACCTTTCCTCTGATATTAAACTTAATGCTATGCGACTTTTTTACGGAATTTTATCAAATTTTTATTCCTATTTCAAATTATACATGCTTTACCAATTCTTCAACAAACTCAATTAGAATACCACAATCAGAGCGAAACAAATAATGAAACATCAAACTAAAAAAGAATAGAAATAGCTTTTCGCTGTTATAAATGTTTTTATACATAAATTTACAATGTTTTCTGATTGCATATGATTGGTGATTGTTTTAAAGACTTATACCATTTTATCAAAATTAATGGGCATTTCATTGTAACAATATTTTCAAATTAATGTTTGAGCATAAGCAGCTAAAAACTGCATTCATTTAATGTTTTCTAAAATTTCATTTACGAACTGGAAACTTAGAACTTTGAATATATGCATCTAAGGATGATCTTTTTTTCACTATTTCATATTTGATGCATCTGTATTTCATTTTTGATTTTGGAACTAATTGTTTTATCTAAAAAAATAAACGAAAATTCATTTTTTCGTGACGCATTTTACTTAATTCATAATAGTCATTTGTTCGAGTTTTCAGATGTTTTTTTTTTTCCTTCAAAAATAACAGTTTACTACGTTAAAAAAATTCAAAGCGGAAATAACTTCGACGGATAAATAACTTTATTTACAAATTATTAACATTAAATAAACAATAACAGCTATTTCAAACATCATGCATACGTTGCATTTTTTGATATAACTGAATCATTTTAAGTTTTAAGCTCTAATATGGGCGAACCAGCTGGTTGCCGAAGGCGGCTAGTATGCAATATACGCGTCTTTCAAGGACAACGATGTATAAATGAAAAAACGTATAATAGGAATTTTACTAACTAACTAAGATTATTACAAATTTAATGCTACTAATGCAAATTCATTTGAAAGTATTAATTTTAAAGTATTTTAAGATGGCACTATTGTAATACTATATAATACAGCAATCAATAATTAAATTTTAAGATGAAACATTTATCATAAAAGTGAGAAAAATCAAACCTTCATTAAATATCTTGAATACTAATTGTACACGTCTTATACGATTTATGTGCATGCAGGTAGGCATTTAATTTAAAAAAAAACAGCGTTCTCCCCTAAACTTTCTCGTATATTTCCCCAAAAAGGTGCCGTTTCCCCTTCCCAAGCGTGGCTAAAAAAATTCGAACATACTGTTACCAAGAATCCAATGACTATCAGAAGGTTTTTCATTATAGTGATTGAAAAAATCTATGTAAAGAACCAAATTCAAAGAGATGCGTACTGAATAAAATGCATGTAATCACACACTTCCACTCTTACCGGCTCAAGGACAAACTGACGTAATTCGCTACTCCGTAATGAAATTCCGTTCCTTTAGCGTGCACAGTAGATTGATTCCAGTACGCATGCGCGTTCTCTTCAAAACGAAATTATACAGACCGACACACAGTCAACCCTTTGACGGATTTGGCCCAAACTTTTATACGGACCTACATTCATGATGATAAAACTGTGTACAAAATTTTATCCCTCTATCTATTCAAGTTTTTGAGTTATAGTGCTCGCATGACCGCGGACAGACAGACAGACTGCCCGTGGACGGATTTTGTCCAAAATTTGATAGAATTTGATAAAAATTTATCCGTCTGTGACTTGTTGATCATCTGTGAATATTAAGTACATCAATATAATTATAATTCATGGAATGTTTTTACTTTCTCGTATACAAAGTATACAAAGAGAAATTATTGTAATCGTCAAAAAATTCGAATTCGAGATTTTGACGAATCTCTGCATTTTAGACCTCCCTGAGTTCGAAAAACACAATTTTGGAATTATGTCTGTCTGTGTGTCTGTGAACACGATAACTCGAAAACTATTAGAGCTATGGGGATAAAATTTGGTATGTGGTCTTTACACATAATTTGTAGGTTTCAATCAAATTTTGGACAAAATCCGTCTGCGGGAAGTCTGTCTGTCTGTATGTCCGCGGTCATGTGAACACTATAACTCAAAAACTTGAATAGCTAGATGGATAAAACTTTGTACACGGTTTTATCGTCATGAATGTAGTTCCGTATAAAATTTTGGGTCAAATCCGTCAACGGGCTGACTGTCTGTCGGTCTGTATAATCGCATACATGTTCACTTTTGAAACGAACTTCATGCGCATGCGTACTGGTAGCAATGCCTGTGCACGAGGAAGGATTACGCCACTTTGTCCTTGAGACGGTACGAGTGGAAATTCGGTTCACATTTAATCGCTACGCATCTCTTTGAATTTGATTCTTTGCGTAAATATTTTACAATCACTATAATCTACAATGAAAAACCTTCTGATAGTCATTGGATTCTGGGTTACAGTAGGTTCGAATTTTTTTTATACACGCGGGGGGAGGGAAACAGCACTTTTTTGGGAAAGTATACGAGAAAGTTTAAGGAAACCAGCGGGAGCGGTCTCCTCTATTCTTTTGACAAAAGAATTAAGTTCGAAGTTTTTCAATGGAGTCCATTTCACCTTTAACATTCTGATACTGAGCGAGGCGGTCCCGGGAGGTCTAAAAATAACCCTTTAACAACGACGAAGGCCGGTCTGAGGCGGTTGGCGTCTTTTGAGGGGAGGGGAGGTTCTGAGATCGCTTAGGAGATAAGCGCGCGGTAGGGGGGGTCCAATTATTCTTGCCAACCACAGCCCATTTCTGGGCGCCTTAAGGGAAGGTTATAGCTGGGGGGTGTTGCTAAAAATGATCACCCAGGTTGGGAGAGTCCAATTCATGTCGTTTCCTCACAAAAGAAGTCTCACTTTTAAAGGGGCTAGAAGAAAAATGTCGCCTCGGGATTAAAGAGAGATGGAATAACTTTTTCATCACGACTTAAATTACCACCAAACAATTTATCTTCTATTAATTCATCAAATGTGAACAATTTCGAAGTCATGATATCTTTATCACACTTCACATAATAATATAATACATTTTTAGAAAGTGGGATAATGACGTATAAAAGAAGCTATGTGTCGTATAAACGAAGTACTTTATCATTACACTGAATACGAATGAATCGGGACTGTGATGAAACGACGTATAAAGGTAGACGAAATGAGAAACGTGTAAACGGTGCTTTACTTTACTAATTTCATTTATCTAGCTTGATGTGTTTTTACACATACAGATAGAGAAACGAACAGACAGTCTAGCCTTAGATGGACTTTATCCGGAATTAGGGACAGTTTTACATTTTTTTTTAAAAATCATATACTGAAATTCACCACTCGATTTTCTTACGTTGTTGCGTTACTGCACGTACACGCTCCCGAATTAGTAGACCGAAAGACAATCAACCTCTTGATGGAATTAGCCAAAAATTTGATTCAGATCTTCATTCTAGGGATAAGACCATATTCAAATTTCACCGGTCAAGTTTGTTTACTTTAGTTACACTTAACATAGTTACATTTAACCCTACCTTTTACATAGTTACATTTAAAATAAACCGAAAGAAAATCAACCTCTTGATGGAATTGGCCGAAAATTTGATTCAGATCTACATTCTAGGGATAAGACCATATTCAAATTTCACTGGTCAAGTTTGTTTACTTTAATTACACTTAACATAGTTACATTTAACCCTACCTTTTACATAGTCACATTTAAAATAGACCGAAAGAAAATCAACCTCTTGATGGAATTGGCCGAAAATTTGATTCAGATCTACATTCTAGGAATAAAACCAGTGGCGGCTCGTCCATTAGGGCTGCAGAGCTGCAGCACCCCTGAAATTATTTTTTAAACTTGTATTTTTCGTTCTGAATCTTATTTGCTTACTTTTCCGCTCTCACAGTTCAATAACTTACGGAAATGCAAAAAAGTAATTAAAAATTGAAAAAACGGCATAAAATGAATCCAAACGAAGGGAGACGCAAGTCTGAGCTGCAGAATAATCTGCCCTCCCCGAAATCCGCTCACTGAGCAGAAAATGCGGTGCAAAAAGCAACTTTTTTCCTTTAGCTTAGACGGGTTATGGGCTGAAAGTCAACACAGCTCTGGTTGGCACGGAGCCAACTGAACGAAAGAAAGGCGCTCTTTTTAATATAATACGCTGGTTATTTACTTTGTTTGAAAAGCAGGACATTTCACATCTGGATTTGGAATTAAAATATTTGGCCTACTTGGAGATAAAGTAGCTTTTAAAATTGTATTCTCTCAAAACATTGTTTTGCAACCCTCCTCGTTTCTGAGCTCACGAGCCGACATTGGATAAAACCATATTCAAATTTCATCGGTCTAGTTTGTTTAGTTTAGTTATATTTAAGTCCCGCTTTGAAGCAAGACAACGCGATTTTGGGACGGACCTCGTGATTTTCAGTCGCGGTCAGAAGACGAGGACGACATCTGGACTGTTTCCCCTTCTCCAGTCCTCCGCACCACACCAGCGGGAAGACGTTTTACCTTATACGTCTGATTCAACATGCAACAGGCCCCATACACGATGCATCTTCAGTGAAATGGAGTTTCGAACCTGGAACCCTCCGACCACGAAGCCGAAACTTTACCACTAGGCCACCACTGGCCCGTCCCGTTTGTTGAGTTCACATGCACTTTGGACGAACAGGTAAATAGAATTTGCGTAGATGAACCTCCTTCAAAATTTGTTGGAAATCCAGAATATGAAGACAGAATATCAAATTTAATCAGCATAGCTTGTTGCAGTTTTGAGTTATCGTGTTCACAGATGGACTGACAGACACATTTCTAAAAATATTTTTTTAAGACTCAAGGAGGTGTAAAATGCGGCGACTCATCAAAATCTCGATCTAGATCATTTTAAAGATCACAATACTTTCTCTTTTTATACTTCATATGGAAGAATTTTCTGTTATGTTTATTTGGGGTAGTGTCGAACTTCCGCTATCTCCAAAAATTCCCTCTGTTTGAAGATGCTAATTAATGTTTGAAAAAGAGGTAATATTTTGGCTTAAGGATATTTTGAAAATATTAAATTTGATGCTGTAGTCTCATTTTTTACTTAAAATAAGAACCCAATTTTATGAAAAGGTTGTCATAATTGTTTGTTATCGCTCTTTTTGGTGACGTCTAAGACTTGTTTGGCGGTTAAGTTTTATCATTGATGCTTAAATTTTTAACAAAATGATTTAGCTAATTACAATAGTTCCATTTGGAGTTTTGAGAGGCTTTTTTGTCGTTTTAAATGAAAAGAATTAAACTATTTCAAAGAACATAGAATTCAGCGCTTTGTGTACTAAAGAAAGAACCAAATAAAGGTGGCGCTTGAAACAGTATCGAAATGGATTTGGCGATTGTTTAAATCGGACTGTCACCGGAAGATGGTCTGTGAATCCAAAATAAACAAACAGAAAACTCGTCCATACGAGAAATTCGTTTAAGAGGTTCTCTGTAAGTTTTCAAAATTATGAACAGGATGACTATAAAACAACACGAGGTGCTCTAAGCCATCCAGAGAGCAATCTTATTAAACAGAACGATTATTCGCCCATTTCGCCCCCATCATTCAATGATGGAACTTCCATATAGACAGGACAGGATCGTCACTCTGGGATTCCTCCACATTCCTGCACCCCCAATTCGAGTCCCCGGAGTGTCTTTCGGTAATTGATGATGCCAGGAGTCAAGGGTGAAGTCGTCCCGTCAGGCGGCTGACAGGTAGAGGAGACAAAAAGAGGATGACAAATCCCTTAATCTCTGCATCGAAAACGGGACTCTGAAGGATGCCTCCCAATGTCAACAATCGCCAGATAAAAATATGCCACTTCTCCGAGGGCGCTAATCAAATTAGATGTGGATCGCTTATCACTTGGCGATAGGGTTGTCCGTGGTTGATGGAGGGGTTTTGCAGCTAGTCACTCTCTTGCGATGGTGCGGATGCTTTTGGCCTGTATACCCAAGAAAAAATCTTGTTATATTCCGTTGATGGGGTTGTTATTTGAGATGTCACGTTTCAATGCGAAGAATTTTCTTGTCCATTTGCTATTTCATCGGTCTTGCCGATGAAGAATAATATGGCTTTCACAGCACTTATGAATATTTCTCACTCTGACGTTCATTAAAATGTAGAACCTTATCTTTTTCTTTATATCGATTACTATCAGCATTAGAGGGCGTGAAATTACGAAACAGAAGGCCTAAATACACGATCAAAGCATTAAAAGAACAATTTAAAGTGAAATTAAAAAATGCACTTAGTTCAATATAGAAATACAAACATTAAAAAGAAGTCAATGCTACAAGTAACCAAAAGTTTTAGATATTGCTAATTTAAAAATTCAGAATTGATTGGAGGTAGGCACTCCACTCCACAAAGGTCATTGGAAAGAGTAACATTAAAATCGATTTGGAAAATGCTTGGACCTGAATGCTAAAAGGTTGAGAAACACTGATTTAGATGGTACTATTATCCAGTGATGAAATGGTAACAATTTAGAAAGTGAAGGAATTTGTAATTCATATATCGCATCTTTGACAAGTAATGCTTTTCTTTACAGAATCAAACAACCGTATCTTTCTTTATATACATTAAGGATGAAATAAAGTTATAAACTTTATTTAAAAAATGCAATGGATTCTGCTCGAATATTTTTCGGCTAATAAATGCACTAATTAAATATATATATATATATAATATTTGCATTCAAATCCAATGGCAACGTTCAAGTTAAAAAATATTTGTGAAGTCGGCGTATTTGTTTATTTTCATAATACAATGAAGAAAACAGAGTATGTGTTTTAAAAGTTTCTTTCGGGCTAAAAGAAGTCAAAATTCATTGAAAGCTGGAGATTAAACGTTAAGTATTTTCAACAAACATATGACTTTACCACACAGTAAACGAAAACAATTTTCACCATTTTAGACTCCAATAAATAAAAAATTCGTAAAGAAACTCTTTTTTCTACCTTTAAGACTTACTATAATGAAACTATAACATATCGAAGACAAAAATAGCACAATTTCAATCAGATCAACAAAAGGCCATGATTGCTATTCCTCCGACTGCAGCGACCTACCAATCTGCTATTCCAATTGCCGCCTGAAGGCCTGAAAAATTCAAGGCCCTCGTCTACCCCATAAAAATCATCTGTACGGAGGGTTGGTCCTTGGCCTGCGAAGTTACGAGTCAATTATTTGAAAAGCTCGCTCGTCGCCCAGTAATTTATGGCATCTGTGTGGCGATAGAATGCGGGGTTTGATAAACATTTTACTACCAAAATCAAGCACTGGGAGTTTATGACACTTTTTACGAGGTTTACCTGAGGTAACTAACCGACAGAAATACCCATTCTGGGGAACAATCACTGGTTATATGTCGATTCCCCGTCATTACTATTAAGAATATGTATTTAAGTATCTTATTGGTGAAAGGTTAGTTATCGAGAGAGAGAACTGGCTGCATGTATATTTCTTTATTTATAGGAGAAAGATAGGTAAGGAAGCATTATTGCAGCCAAGGTGGAAGAAATATTTCATTTTATGTTAGTCCGTGAAGTTTGTCTTTGATATCTTTGTCTCATGATTAACTATGACCGTTCGGGTGTGTTATTTGTGATAAGGATTTTGGGTGTATAATATTGACCATTAATCATGTGCTATAAAATTTGTTGAACTGTATTTGCATTGAATGACTAAAATATTTTAAAGTTTTGAAAAAAATGTGTCTGATTATATGATCGCCATAATTAATGTCCCTGGTAAAGCTACAATACAAGTTTTGGGAGAATATTTTTGCAAGAATAATATTTGCTTTAATTTCAGTTATATTAACATCATGTTCTAAAGCACCACAGGAGAGATATTTGGAGATGGCCCTCACAATATTGAATCTTAGCTAGATGACGACACAAGAAACGATACAAATTATACTCTACCATTCATATTAAAAATTCACATCAAATAATCTATGCTTTTGCTGTTAAATATATTAAACTTTTAGAAAATATACAATTTTCAGGGATTGATTCGATGTAAAGCAGAGGATAACATAAACATTCATAAAATAAATCACCATATTCAGTTTAAAGATAAATACAACATTATGAAATAAATACTCGTTTCACTGGAACCAGGATTTAGCGATTTCCGGACAATATTCTCCGCTTCCATTGCAAATTTCAGATTCAAATTGAGATATCAAACCTGATGTATCGTCTAATTGTAATCAAACACGGTTTTTGAAAGTATTTGTGAAAATATATAGAATTCACCCGAAATTAGTAATTCGACTATGGTATAAATACATATTCACGTGACATACGTAAAGTACCCGGAAGCAATTGTACTGTTGTTCACTTTTCATTTACTGCTTACTAATGTTTCTCGGATGCCGAAATCCACTTCGCTTTTGCGCATGCTCGAGGCGGAGTTAATTACACCAAAATACGGTGAAGTGAAAAATGGAGGGGGGAGAGGTTTACATTTTACTTAGCATGACATAACAAAGAACTCCGGAAATGCTTTCATCTTTCCCATTGCCCGTCACCCGTTTCCGGAGCAAGATTGTCCAAAAGTGCTGGTCTTAGCATTTTGAAACGATCTGTAGTAATTATATCACATAAGTTAGATGACATGCGTGGCGACATTTACTCAGGGACTGTGACGTCACGTAAATTCTCTTCATTAATAAAAACTATATCAGCATTTCACGCTTTTACGATTTTTGTTTTTAACTCCATATTTTTTTGATAAAAAGCTTTCAATATACACAAGAAGAACGTTTCTTTAAAATTATTAATAAAATGGAGAAGTTAAACGCATTAATTAAAATAAATCATTCATAGGCGTTGCAATTCTACATAGAAATTAAATGAAATCCATAAACATCTCATGTGTCCTATGGGATCTTATTTCAATCAAAGAGTTGAATCAACACATTCTTAAAATAAAATATGTCATATAATGCCTGCATCGCATATAATGTCTGTCACATATGTCTGTTTTTGAATTTCTTCTTTGTGGATAAATGTTTTTCTTTTCAATTTGTTCCGGAATAGGTTCAGTTCTTAGAGGAAAATTCAAATTTAGACCTTAAAGTCTTTTTCCTCAACAGAAAACCTATTCTGGTTTTGAATCTGCATGGATGAAGGCCTCTGATGACGTCATCCACCAAATTCTTATTTCTCCTCGTAATTTGTTAATATTCTTGCATTTTTAACTCTTTCACAATTAAAACTTCCCTTAATTTGTATTTATATCTGTGTACTTCGCAATTTTTTCCTGGATGATGTAGCACTTGCGTGCATCAAATAAATTGCTTCTATTATTGTTGTCCTGTCTTTTTTAGATATTCAATCTTCATATAATTATGAAGTAGTGAAAACTGAATACACAAGAGCTTAACCCTTTGACAATTAATGGGGCAAATACATCCCAATCGCATTTTAAAATTACTACCGGAATAAAAATTGCTTTCAAATTCATTATAATATATCCTAGATGTGGAACAATTATGCATATTTCATCTTTAGTCAACGAGATGATACAGACTGTTTAGTGAAGACTTTTCTTCTGTGCATTATGTTCGCTAGTTTTGATCTATTGGTAAGAACATTTTTTTGCAGTAATATAGATGCAATATTGTGAATATATAAAGTTATCCTAATAGCTTATAGAATCATTTTATGCATAGAAGTGTACTGTATTTGTGGTTCTGGGACTATTATGTTCCAGCCTTTGTTTTAAAATCCACTCAGAGAAAAAAAACTTCAAACAATCATTTTGGCTTATTTGAAGCCTGCTATCTTCATTTGCATAGGAAATTGGATAAAAAAAATTTGAAAAACCCTTAGTCAAAGTGTTAAGTAGGATCTCAATTTATTAACATCCAGAAGTGTTCATTCTTCAGAATGTTTCGAGTTTGCACGGCTGTATAAAAAACAAACCTAGATCAATAAGCTTGGAATAAAAAAAAAATCTTTAGGTTATATCAGAGGGCAACTTGCATTGCCACCCATCCAAAAGTCGTCTGGTTGCCGCCGTTTCTAATGGTGGTTTTCAAAAAGATGGCACCACACTTGACCCTCCCCCCTCCTGTCTTGAACGCTTCCGCCTTAAAGATGGGGAACTCATCTTCAAGGAACGGCTCCTCCGTGTAAATCTTCTGTTCCCAGCTAAAAGCTTCCTGTTTATTGAAGGATGGCAAACGAGAAATAAAAATCCAATAAAATGCGAACTTAAGGCTAAAACATCATTGGAAGTTTTTTCTGTCTTATTTTTATTCAGAGGATAAAACACAATTCTGTTTAGTTAGCTTTTATTTTTATTTTTTTAATCGGGGAAAAAGCAGATGAAAGGATGTTCAGAATCATGAAATTTCGTATAAGAAAAGTAGTGAGGACAAAAACGCTTTAATTTTTTGTAAAGTTACGTAATTTGAGATCAACTTCCGTTCGGTGATTGAAAGAGGAATGGAAGAAAATATACAAAATAAATAATGTGGATTATTTTAAATGGATTTCTTTCTTTCTTCTTTTTGTGTTTCTTTTATTAGACATTAGTTAGATAGAACAGAATATTGGACCAAACAAGATAGATATTAAATGAGCTACTTGTTGCGTTTCCACAAGAAATTAGAGGGAAGAGTTTCTAAGTTACTATCATTGGTTTTAAGTTTAAAATTTGAATTTAAAAAGATTTGAAAAAAGCACCATTCAATAGACTACAATCCTAACATTTAAAATGTTAATTTTGTTTAAAAATGCTGATATCAGTGACTAATACCGTTAAATTAATACTCTAGTACCAATATATTAATATTAGTACTTGTTACTTTAGACTTACGACACACCCTTGACTCCAGAGATAAAAATCTCCGGTTTGTAGTTTGGATGAGTGTGCGTAGAAACTTTATTGAACAAAAAAAAAGAAAAGATAGAAATGGGTTACACACAGTATTTTAACATCGACGAAAAACATGTGAAAATTATGAAAACGATGAAAAATGTGTATTTACATATGAAAAGAAAGACTCGCGAAGCAAAAACAATTTTAAGACAAGTTCCAAAAGTTCGCTGTATCTAGATACTTGTAGGAGGACTGATTAGGGTCCTAGTAATTGAACCTCTAGAGGGTCTTAGTCCATAAGTCTAAGGTTTTGGTGAAGGAGAGAAATCTGGGTCGGAGTCGGATGAACTGGTTGCGTCCGGTGGCTGTTCAATGAGGTTCTCATTTTCAGTGAGGAAAGATATGAGTTTAGCAATATTTATTCTTGAAAGTTTATTTTAAAGCACGCTTTTACACAAATAGTACTAGTGCAAAGAATCGTATGTCTATATATATGTCTGATTAAGAATATCGCCCTCAAATTTTACAAAATACGAACTGTAAGGGGTGGCGGTATGCCAGCATTTGATGTAAATCGTTGATTGAGCAATTGTAGAGAAAAATGTACTATATCTCCAACATAACATGAACTTTATTACTATTAACATATAACTATCAACTGTTTCAAGAATATTAGAGGTTTAAGAGGCACTTTCAAACGCAAAGTTTAGAACAAAGAACATCTAGACATGCATCTACTCTGTATGAGCAGGACTGGTAGAGTGAAGATTATAGAGAATGTTATAGAGGGCGACACGATACATTAAAATAGGAAGTGGCAGGTGCCAACACGAATCATGATCCGGCAAATAAGTTACAGTAAACCAAATTGCAGTAAATGTACAATGGTTTGCAATTTCAAACGATGTTCCACAATTTTTACAACATGATGCCTTGAATATTGTACAATTTCTTCATGAAAGAGGCTTTGCCACTATTATCTGGGAGAGAAAGTCTTCAATCACCCCTCTCCCACATACGCCCACACTCAATAACTTCCTCAAAATTCTCAACGCAATCAAAGAACCTTAATTATTAATAACACTTAACTATCAAACACAACTCGTGAATTTTGTCAACACCTTTATGAGAATCCTAAAAACTCCCAAAACAACCTCATTCAAATTTTCAATCTGATCATTCTTTTATCTGTACGATTCTAAACAACCATCTGTCCTCAATTAGTGGCCTTATCATTCCATCACGCTATTTTCACGCGAACCGAGGTCTAGATAATGTTACTAATGCTCTTATTTTACTTTAAATTATAATCATTTAGATAACTATAAGATTGAGCTCCTTTATTCAAATAAAATCTTAGTTTGTTTTTTTTACAACAGGAACATTTATAAAATGGGTATTTTGTTTAAAATTAGGAAAAGGACTAGGAGGAATCTACATAATTTCACTATGGTGGACAGAATATAGGTTTTTAATAATTGATCACGAATCTGCAAGGATAAATGGTGTCCGGGTCAAAAATTTATATTTCGCCTCCCCTCCCATTCAACGACTTCTGATTTTCCATATGAGAACCTAAAGGACACCCCTGCCGAAAGTTAGACTATATTGACTAAAGAGTGGTTCTGATACAGACTGATTGCGCGTGAAGAACATCATTTATCAGCCACTTTTTCATAGAATATCGTCCCTGTTATATCATAATGTCATATGTCAAATTTGCCACAACACTTTATTGATGTAAAACACTTGTATTTTCTAGCTACATCTGCTCTAAAACTTTTGTATGGGATGTGTGATTGTTGTCATAAAATGACATATCGGTGCTACTATTTCAAAATGTTGCATGTAAAAAACAACAGGAATTACTAGATTTTGGCAAACTTAACATACGACATTTTGATATAACTCCGACGGTATATCGCTTATGGTTACAGTTTGGTATGTCTTGTAGTATATGTTTTGCCATACGATATTTTGATGTAGCAGCGACGATATAATAGAAAAAGTGTTTTAATTAGTTTAAAACATCTTTAAAAGCATTTACAGCTGTAACACAATCTTGCAAAGCATATCAGTAGTAAGAAAACACCTAAATAAATCTTACAAAACTAACAATAAAATCTTTCACCGCGTATTTTTTTACTTTAATCTTCGTGCTGGTGTGGTTTTATCAGGCTCTAAAAAACAAATCATTACGCTCGGCCGGGATTAAATCACCAAAACTTCGACCCAATAAAATCTTGCAACATTTATTTTCCCATCTGATATGCACTGCTGGCCCAGTAAATGCCATAAAAAAGCCTGGAAGGAAAAAAAAACCGTGGTGGTACAGAAGGAAAATAAAAAAATTGGCTGCCTTAAGTCTTAAAATAAACCGGAAAAACAACAAACCAATTTTTTCCTCCATGGAAACAACACTGACCCACGACTGGACCGACCTCAAAGTCCCACGCTTGAAGATATATACCAAGAGAAAACTTTTTCAAGCTTTTTATAAGTCCCTTTGAGGAACTGCCAAAGAAATCGCAGAGCAGACACTAAAAAGAGCAAATCACAGCGAGTTTCTAGAGGGGTGGCTCTCATAAAAGAAGGGGGATATTCCACTTTTAGTATTATTTTTTTGTTCTTCCTCGGCTTTTCGCTTTTATTCGCTCATAAGCTCAGTGGGCGACCGCTTCATGCCTCATAAAGCACACAAAAACAGGCCAGAATGTTCCGTATCTGGACGCCACAGATAAAGTTTGTGAAGCTTAGAACAGCACCGGGGATGAGGGAGGGTCATCACCCCTAAAAAAGAAAGTTTCTATCGTTAGGAGGGAGGGGGCGGATTGAAATGACCCACTGGCTTATGAATGGTCACAAGCCTCGACAATAACAAGATCAGTTTAGAGTTTTCGTGATTGAAAATGTCTGGTAGTAATAAGCGGCGATTTGCTTTTTATAGAACTGAATTTTTCCCTTTTGTCTGAAATAGGGGTGCTACTGAACAACTTTTTTCCTTACGAATCTTTGTCGGTCAATGGGTTAGTTCAGTTGGTTAGCAAAACGTAAACATTGTAAAGTTATTAAATGCAGAATGATGTGGTCACTGAATGCGTGTCAAGTAACTGATTTGAATATACGAATTATTTATATTTAGAAGAAATATTTGAAGTTGGGAAATGAAGATATTTTTCCTACAAATTCATCCACGTTTTATTCAAAATTTGTACTCTTCAGAAAAAGAAAAATATAGACTTCTAAAAATTATTGCTTATAAAATGTGCGTCCAAACTTTCTGACTGAAGATTATTTTTTATATTGTTTTCGAAATTCTCCAATCTTGAAAAAGCTGCAAAATGCTTTAATCTTTGTCATCCAACGTTAACCCTCTGATTGCTTATACCGCGATTTCCGCGGGTATGAAGTAAGTCTATTTTCTGCTGCATCCTGCGAATTTTGCAAGCCAATTTGTTTATTTAGTGCTATTAAAGAGTTGAATAATCTTATACCAATAAAGCTTTGCATATAAATAACAATTCGGTTGGTTCAACGGTATTTGAACATGTTTCCAAACGTTTAATCTAAAGAGTGATTTAAAACAAATCCTCAGTCAGAGGGTTAACAATCACTAATCTATGCTGCCTGCTCCTGGAGGCTGAAATTTACACCATCGCTTCTCCTGTAATGTTTGCATTTTGTTAACTACAGTTTTCCAGTGGAGAAACTATCTACTGGGCATGATTTTTGTCGATACCAAGAGACATAATAATGCTACATTTTCAATTCTATAATTTGAAGGATAAACGAAACACTCTTCAGTTTTTCATGTTCATAAATTATACAATAGTTCTTAGTTGTTATTATTATTTACTTTATAAAAACACTCGTTCAATGAAAAGAAAAAATATCGAAATTCATAATTTATCAAAACAGGTGCAACAAATGAACTTTTTTGGTGTTCTGAACTTGAAAAGTCTGTAAAAACATATTTGTCTTTACAAATCTGTTTGAGCGTGCACACCTCTTCCTGCAAGGCAAAGCTGGTGCTTATTAGGACATCTATAGCAATCCTATAGAAATTAATCTCTTGCAGGTGTAATATTCGTAACGAATAAAAACATATTTGTAGATTTATTAAAATATGTAAAGAAAAGAAATTAATTAGATAAAAAAAGTCGTTTGGTCATAAAAGAAATTAATTTAAAAATATCGTTTGGCTGAAAAAGAAATTAATTATCGTTGCCAAATAAATAGAAAAAATATCGTCTAAAAATATCGTTTGGCATAGTTCTTTTCTAAAGATTATAAAAATAGTGCGGCAACGATATAATTGTCTTTTGCTAACGTTGCCTAGCAACGGAAAAGTATAATAAATTGAAGATGGAATTCGATGTCAGTTAGTGATGTAAGTGTATGTGTTTTGTTTTACATGTTTGTTGCTGTGGTAGACGTCCAATAAATATATTATTTTTGATAAAGAAGGCTTTAAAATTCTTCATATTATGCTGAAACACATCACACAGGTATAACAACAAAAGGAGCTAACAGTCCAAAGCTTTCTGATCGTAAACTCAGTGGCGGATTATGGCAACATGATTCCACAGGCGCAAAATTATTTTGAGGCCTCACCTGCTACAAATGTTGTAAATTCACCTTCGGCTTAGCACTGCCAGATACGTTGAATAGATTTTGAGGCCCCTCAGAGTCTCGAGGCACGAGGTGAGCACCTCCATCGCCTGTGCGAAAAACCGCCACTGTGTAAACTCTCTTTAAACTTATCACAAAAATAAACCAATGCGATGAAATAACCTATTCCTGTACCAATATTACCTCTTTTATCTTCTAAATCGATGTATTTTCCCTCAGACAGATTATAACGCTCACAAAGGAATTTCCATATTTTCCATATTAATGCTAAAAATTCACGAATACTTCCAAATTTTTGAGATGTTGTTCAACGTTAGACTTTTGCGAGAACGGAACAGTTTTACCCTGCATGCAAATGTTTCATCAGAAATTCCGAGAATGTGGTTAAACTTTCATGAATGTTTCGAACAGAATCGTGTTGAATTTAAGATGTGAATTCCTTGTACATCCATCGAGAAAAGTCCATTTGGATTTTATCTATGGCATTTATGAATTTTTTGTGCTCAATGAAAGAAGACATTTTAAGACATTTTTTTTTACAAAGATTGCCAAACTTCATCGCGTGAATTCTCTGGGAATCGAAATTTTGTATAAGAGTTTCTCTCGGCATGAAAAAATAAGTAAATAAATCTTTAATAGACGAAAATTTATACTTCATCATTTAAATACAGTGTTTCCATAGATTGTTGTAGGAATCTTCTCACCTCATAGCTTTTGATTAAAGAAAATGACGATAAATATTATTAGATATTCATAAAGTACAACTTGAAAAGTTTTTTTTAATAATACAAACGAAGTTAAGTAATTTCTATATAGCAACGTTTCGCGTCATGTAACCCATCGACATTTGGCTTGTTCAATCTCGATGTGTCTAGGATTAGATTAGTAAAACGCACGTAATATTTATACAAGAGCAGTTAAGTGTTAAACCCTATAATGACGGCTTGGGCGGTTTCAGGCGCTAAGGTCATTTTCACTTAGCGACTAAGAAAATCGGTTTCGGGTGCTACATTTCAATTCAAAAACGAAATCTGTGATTTGTATGAATGGTAGAAAAATTTCACAAGTGAGTAGAGGACCCATCTATAGTTAAAAAAGACTAAATCCGATGCTAAAAAAGTCGGTAAAGAGTTAAATCTGGACGAAACAGAAAACATCAAAACTTCTAAGAGGTTGCAGCTATCAAAATGCCCCACGGTCGGATTAACCCATGTAGGGGTCTATAAGCGATTAAGTTTCGCCCCCCCCCACCCCAACTTACAAAGCCAGATATTTTTTTATTGTTTAATGTTCTTTAAGAAAATGTTATGAGATAAGGAAATCCCGGCAATAATTTGTGGACACCTTATATTTTAAAACACGGTGTGTAAAATAACTGAGAAAGCTTCTCACATCAATAAGATTGACGTGCAAAATAGTTTTTTGGAGTCATTAGTGATAGAAACAGCTGCTTGTACACCCCAAGAGAAATAGTTTATTTTATTATTGGTTGCGTTGGGAACATCTAAATTTCTCTTAAATGTCTCCTTTTCTTCCCAATTAAATTTGAAACCTTTTCCAGCGACAAGGATCCATCTGATTTTCGTCTGATTGGGTAAATGTGGCACTCTACAGCGTGTTCATCCACTCAGATTCAATTCTGGACGAGGTTGTCTTTCCCTTAGTAAAGTTTTAATTCTAACTGCGTTTTGCCCATTTAAAAACTTCTGGTTTGGCGTTGCTGCTTGGCGATCCTCCCTGGGTGAATAAATGGCTGGCTGGTGTGGTGGAGAGAGAGATTTTTCTGGTTCTGGAAAAAAAAGGAGAGAATGGAGAAGAAGATTTGTCTGATGAGAGGGTTCTCGTGGATAAGAAAAGTGATGCGAACGAGAGGAAACAGGCTCGAAGTGTTTTTTTTTTTTTAGCCGAATACTCATTCATGAAATAACGGCTAGGGTTAGCATTTATGAACTTGACTCTATGTTGCTGCGTAGCGACCATCCCTAGTACTGGTAAACTGAGTTTGTGTAACTAAGGCGAAGTGGAAACCGTGAGCCGAAGGTAAGATCTGCATTTTTCGTGTACGAGATGCTATTAGAGAACATGAAACATTCCAAACATAAAACCATATCATTGGTGTATGATGCACCGGACTGATATTGATTTCGCCGGACATTCTTACGAAATTCGACATTCTGAAAGCTGTGGAGGAAAATCAAGACTGCCAGAGCAATACGTAACTGAACGAAGTACATCGA
>BGPR01000206.1:443722-512612 GCA_013235015.1 Araneus ventricosus | reverse complement strand
AACCTGTCAAGGGGAAAGGAAGAGGGCGTATTTCAGGCCATCTGGAGAGGATTTTGCTGGACAACTGCGTCCGCATAATAAAGAGACCGACTTCCTTTCCGAAATGAAAACAGGCAAAGAAATCTGTGGATCGTTTCTCCGACAAAGCGCGTAGGATTGTACTCCCACCGAGTTTGTCGGTTCGAAAATTTGCTTACACGTGCATTGATGGGGGGGGGAGAAAGGATGCAGCTGTTATCTGTTTCTGCTGTTACTTGCAGGTGTTTTGTAGAACAACAAGAAACTAAGGAATGGAGGCTTTTAAATTTAACTGAGAAAATTACACAGACAATTATACGTATTTTAGAATTAATAAAGAATGTGCATTAAGCAATTTAAATCAAATAAAGTGAATTAATCAATTATTACCTTTGAAATAAAACTAAACATGGATTAAATATATTGAATTCACAATAGAAAAATTGATAGAATAAAATAAACATGGAAATATCTGAATTTGAATCTGTCAAGCAGTATACATATATATATTAGTTATTTCAACATGACAGTCTACAGAAAGTCTATCTGGCTGTGTGCATGTCAACACAATAAATAAAAAACAGAAGAAAGGTAAATGAAACTCGGTATGTGGTCTAGAAAACAAAATTATGGATTCATAACAAATTTTGGACCCAAATAGTCAGCGAAGGAAGACCAAAATGCGTGTTCTATTCTTTGCACCCTATGACGAAGCTGAACGTGAAACGCCCCGTATTGTGTAGGTATACGAGAAATTCGAGAGATGATCGTTTCCGCTGGCTTAAGTACATAATCATGGCCAAAGTGAAGTCGATTCATGCTCAAGTCATATGTCGAATACACCACGCCAATGTAATTTTGAAATCCACTGAGAGTCTTGCAGGAAGACAAAGGATATGAAATCACCTCATGAGGCAGCGTTATACGAAGTTTTAAACGGCAGTGGCGTTTGACATGGGGCTATGATTTCACATTGACTCCATTCTTATGACAGACAAAAAATAAAATATATATTTATATAATATATATATATATACATATATATAATGTCATTTTGTCTAAATCAATAATTCTAAGGTAGAAAATCTATTTTTAGAACGATAGTTTCTGCATCGACGCAATAAACGCAATGCCCTTTTCTTACGATTCAACAACACACCATTCGCCAAAGAATGCAACTTCTTAAAAGTAGGAAATAACGAAACTTTTTTATTCTTATACCAGGCTCTATTTCATCATACATTCAAAGCCTCTTACTTCTTTTATACCTTCGTCCAAAACATCGAAACGAAATCATTCACCATAATCAAACGATGCTTCTGAAGTAAAGAAATTTCGGGGAAAAAATAGCCTTAATCTGACTCAAGATGTACTATTCTACTTCTTTGATTGTTGAGCGACAAAGGCTGTGCGGACCCCAAAAGAAGTCGGCATCTTTTGTAAAAAGAAAAGAAAATACGGCATTAAGCTCAACTTGCATATTTTATATTGTCGGCGAATGAAGTTTCGGGACTTTGGAATGTTTTGTGTGTTTTTATGCCACTGATTTCCGACATTTTCTGTCATTACAGTTGTTAGAACAAGGTAGGTACACGAGTTTTCGGTTCGATTTTCCTCTCTTCTTTTTATTTATTTAACTTTTTTCTTTTACTTTATTATTTTTTTGAGACAGAAACAAGTCACGAACAATAAAGTTTGGGTTCTTTTCTTAAGCCGATATACACAGAATACGATATCAGTGAAGTTTTTTGGTGTATTTTCGGATCTTCAGGATTATGTTAAATTTGTTTCGATCCGAGATAGACATACTTTCGTGTTATTTTTATTATTTTTTTTTTGAAAAAAAGCAGTTTGATTTTATAATCGGATTTGTTGATTTGTTATTTAAAAACGACGTCTTTTTGCTTAAGACCCCATTACAGGCACTGCAATCAATTTGTTTCAGTTATCTACTTACCAGCTTTTACGCCTTAACCGATTTCGACCATTATTTGATGAAATAATAAGGTTAATTTAAAAATACAAAATCCATTATTTTGTTAATGATATACATATATAACATTTAAGAAAAATTTTCATTTTTAAATCACTCCACATTTGCAAAACATCAATAAAATCACCTAACCTTTTAATTTGGTATAACGAATTGTTCAATGTGAACTATTCCTTGAATTGAACATAACTTATCGGTTAACAGGTTAAAAGGATGCAGTAAAACGTCCTTACAAGTGCGTTCTGTTTCAGAAACAACATTAAAAATTACACCACGAGAAATTTCTAGATAATTCAAAATTATTTATTTAACCGTTTACGAAACACATTTTTATTAGTTCATTTTTAACATTAAAATAACCGGAGGTGTCTCTGAGCTCGTAAATCGTTATTTATACGTACACAATCACAAAATACAATTCGAAACATTTATTGAATTTTGAACAATAAATTTATCAGCAATTGCAGAACAGACATTTATCAAATTATAGTCACGTTATCATCTGGAACTTCTTCATAACTTTCTTTTTTATATGTTCATTTTTCAGTAATATCAATAAAATAATTTATTTATATGTTTTATTTTATGATTCATGCAGCTGACATGTGTTGAAGCGGACAAACATAAATGCATGTAACATTATTCCTTAGGTGAGGTGTAAGCAAGCATCTTGAAATGAAATAGGCAATAGTTGATCCAATTTCTATTTATTCATCTGACTTAAAAGTTATGATGCAGTTACATCAAACAGATAATGTAATCTTAATTAAATTTAAGCCCATGACCAAGGGTGAAGAATTTACGCGCAAAGCGGCGCGTCTTATCAGGAGAGTGTTACATCGTAAAAAGAGAAAAATGGACGCAGTCATGCCTTTTTATACTGCTGACAAAACGGGAAAAGTCCCGAAGATCTCGTGACTTTGCAAATTAAAGTAGAAATGCGTTAATCTGAGATTGAAGTAGAAATAATTCGTTTATAATTAAAAATTAGGTGGCTTTAAGAAGGATTTGATTTAAAGAAAATTAAAAATTTAAATCATTACCCTCTAAATCATCCCTCTGGTCTTTGATACCAACTGGCGTTCATATGGGGGAAGTGCTTACGGTTGATTTTTTCGTTTTGTTTATTTTGTGCATATAGAACTTCCGTATAGTCTTTCGACTTACGTGGTAATGATTTCTCGATGGGAATCTTCAAAATTTCAGCACTCTGTTCGCGGATGTTAGCCCCTTTCAATCCAAAAGAGTTATAGTCCAAGTCCAAGCCATTTTCAGTGAATTTATTAATTATTGCATTTTAAGGTAATTTTAAAGTATAAAAAAAGCAACTTAGGTAAAAAAAAAAAAATGTTGAGTCCTCCTCGACATAGGACTTACCTGTAAAAAACTGCTGATTATTCCACTTCGCCATAGGACTGCTAAGGTTTAATGGTATTTAAAGTCATTTTTTTCCGATTGTCATGGCTTGAGGATACTTCAAAAATACCTCAATGAATGAATTAGTCTTTTCTTTAAAGTACTTGATAATTTAAAAAAATTAAGTTGCATACAATTGAATGGATTATAATGTGGTTTATAAATTTGAATGTTATAGAAGTCATGTAATTTTATATCACAATAGAAATGAATGCTATAGCATTCACAAACGCGAGCGTGCTAAATCGGAAGTTAAGTATAGGGAGTTCTTGATAAATAAAATAAATTTTTTCCTAATACAAAGTGGTCATTAATTATTGGAACAATTTTTCAAAAATTAATAATAAAAAAACTAATAAAGTTACAACTGGCGGTTTTTTTTAAAAATGAGATAGCAAATAAAGTTTTTTTTTTCCAAATAGGTGGCGTACCATTACGGCATTTTAAATTTGCTACAAGGAAAAATGTCCTATTTCCAGTTTTTCTTGAATATCTCGAAAACTATCCAGTTTTCGAATTACAATTTATTTAACAAATTAAAGAGCGTAAAATTCCCAACAAATGCATACTTTTATTTTTCTTCTAGCTTTAATAGTTACGCTGATAATGGCTCTCAAAAATGGAAGATGTACAATAATTTAAGACTACCGTAGACCACCGTAAAGGCAAGTTAACTATCTGGAATTATTTTCAAATGCGCTCTCATTTAAAGAAAAACGTAGCTGCAACATTATTAGTTTTCTTTTTATTAATTTTTGAAATGGGTCCAATAATTTCTGACCACCCTGCACTATCGTATTGAAAATTCACTCTTGCGCAGAGTTTCTTATACTGTGGATTGCGACCCCTTTCGGGGTCACTGAAAGGCCGTCTTCTTTCAGAATTTTCTGTAGCGAAAATAGTCAAGAAAATCTTTTCGACTTATGTATTTTATGAAAACTGGCCAAATAAGTGCATTTTACTTATTTTGCAAACTTGGCGTCGCGGCAAGCATTTTGTAATGAAAATGCCGTCGCGAGGAAAAAAAATGAAGAAACCCTGGGATTATTTTCTGGTTCAGTCCTTCGATTGGGAAAATATGGCACTCGCAGTCTTATGACAACTGTTTAATCTCAACAACTTCACCCATTTTGACTACCAATCACAACAAGAACATAATCTCTTAATTATTCTAAAGAAAGGACAGCACAGACTGATGAAGATTCGCTCGAACGGGTTCATCTGCTGCAAGAATCGTCTCGCTGTCTTGCGGGGTGATCGTTGTGACAGACAGGCGGAAAGACAAAAGGCCGCACCCGAAGTGACAGCGGCCCGGTCGCATGTTCCCAGCAATTATCCGCCGGTTCCTAATCCTCCCAAGATTAGGCGGGAAGGACCCGGGATATTCAATTGCAGCACTCGCTCGATAAATCAATTATTATTTTCCTTCCTGCAGCCTCCGGGGTCTATCGTTTGGAGGTGTTGATTAAACGCGTCACCTTCTGCTCCAGAGAGGGGTTTCAGTGACTCGTTTAATGCTTTCGGCTTTGCTGGAAGGATAGGGTGATAATGGGGTGGTGGTTTCGGCTGATGCGATGTCGTTTTGCAGTTATTTATAGTAGATATTATAAAAGATGTGCGTTTCTAAGATTGCTGTTGCGGCGGAATTGTCCCATCCATGGTTGGCTGTTAGAGTCGGTGTTTGGCGGTTTTCGAGAGATAATGGGTGATAGTTTTGGCTGATGCAATGTCCTTTTGGAGATATTTACAGTAGATATTGTAAAAGATGTGCGTTTCTAAGGTTGCTGTTGCAGGGGAATTGCCCGACCTTTGGTAGGTTTGGTAGTGTGTAGTAACGAGTGTTTGATGGTTGTAGAAAGATAATGGGGTGGTGATTGCGACTGATACTATGTTCTCTTGGAGATAGTTTAGGGATATACTCTTCAAAGGTTGCTATGGTAGTGAGAATGTTCAATCTTTGGTTACTCTGCGAGAGCTAGTGTTTGACGGTTTTTGAAAGATAATGGTTCCTGCTTTTAATTGATGCGATGTCCTTTTGGAGATATTTACAGTATATATTTTAATGATATGCGTTTCTAAGATTGCTCTTGAAGTGGAATTGTTCGATCTTTGGAAGGTTTGCTAGAATCAGTGTTTGACGGCTGTAAAAATAATGGGGTGGTGATTTCGGCTGATGCGATGTCCTTTTGTTGTTATTTACAATAGATATTGTGAAAAGATGTGCCAAAGTGTACCAAAGGTGTGTACCAAAGATGATCTTTGGTACGTCTGCTACAGCTAGTATTTGACGGTTGTCGAAAGATTATAGGCGGTGGTTTTGGCTGATGCGATGTCCTTTTGGAGATAGTTTAGAGATATACGCTTCAAAGATTCCTATGGTAGTGAGAATATCCAATCTTTGGTATGCCTGCGAGAGCTAGTGTTTGAAGGTTTTTGGAAGATAATGGATGCCGATTTTAAATGATGCGATGTCCTTTTGGAGATATTTACAGCATATATTTTAATTATTTGCGTTTCTAAGCTTCCTGTGACGGCGGAATTGTCCAAATTTTGGTAATCTAGAGCTAGTGTTTGATGGGTTTCGATAGAATGTTTTCAAACATTTGAGCTTAACAATGAAAGATTTAACACTGTTAAGATAGCTATGTGTTTATTTTTCTCAAGAAAGACAGAGTATTTTTATTTAAAAATTTAAAGACATCGTCAACATAGGATTTTCATAAAGAATATTTTTTGAGGAAAAAAGGGGTTAATTTCTAGACGCATTAATATACATGAAAAATTCTTATTTTTTTTAAATAACAAAAAGGACACAAAATTACTTTAAAAATTATTTAAAATAACATTAAATCATTTTTAAGCCATTAAAAATATATAATAAAATCAGCAAAATAATTAATAAGATTCAAATTTAATTGTTAACTGAAAATCTGGTAACTTTAACGTGCTTTTCTCTGTTACGTTCAGTGATACTAACACCCCATTTTGAAGCAACACGAGGGCTGTTCTGGGTTGGTACTCGTTATTTTGAATCTTGTTCAGATGACGAGGACGACTCCTGAGGCGACATCCCACTCTCCAAACTTCCGTGCCACACCAACTGGAGGTCTTTTTACCTTCCACGTCAGATTTAATATGCACCAAGCCAACACACACGGCAGATCTTGCTAGAATCGGTTTCAAAAATGGAACCCTCCACCCCCGAAGCTGAGAGCCAACTAATTAGGCCACCAATACCCTATTTTTCTCAGTAAACTGATGCACGTGCAGTCAAATCATGGTCACATGGCAAATGTCGTTGCGTAGGTCATCTGATAGTTCTATACAAACTGTTTTGTACTGTGCTGTGGTATAGCTTCTTTTATCATGAAGAAAGTTTCGCAATATATCTCAAAATTAAGCTGGCAGGGAGCATTTGTATCACGAATATGTATCACACGAACGTGAAAGTATAAATTTCATTTTGAGGATGCATAAAAGAGGTGGAGTTAAAGTGAAATATATAGCTTCATATCATCTGCTAGTTTCTGCCAGATGAAACTTTAATTTCTTCTTCAGAATTTGCACTTACTCTTTTGATTGAACTGCGTTAACCCTTTCAAAGGCCGTCGTATGTATACTTACCACCAAATTCATCACGTTTTAAATGCAATTTTTGAGGTTGGCATAAGCTTTCGCAAAATGTTTCGATGAAACATAAACCTAGATGTTTCGATTTCTGATCTCAAACCATAATGAAGTGTCTCGAATTATTAATTAATAAAATTAATTAAAAAATGAATGGCATTCGATAAGCTAAATGAATTTATTTTCTTAAATTAATCTAAATCCCAAAGTTATTTTATTATATCACTACTAGAAAAAATGGCGTGCTAAAGGGTTAAAGTAACCAGGAAGAAATGTAAACAGAAAAACGCCCACCCAAGCCAACCTGTCGAGTTGAGTTGCAAACCAGATCAGTAGACCTGCACTTCAATTCTTGATTGGCTCATTCATATCATGATGTCATTCCAGAAGTGGGAATATTTATGTTTATGCAAATTTGTTATGTAAGTATATATGTAACAATCTCAATTTGTTCCAAATTCTAATATTATATATTTTAAAATCTTAATGTATTCCAAAATCACTTTTTTGAAAACATTGTTAGATGTGGAGTGGAGTTGACGCTGCATCAGGAATTTCCTTGCTGGCAGCAGGATTTCAGGACATCAGGAAAAGTACACAGAATCTGGTGTTGATTATCCTGTCGACTCTTAAAATGTATTTGAAATTGTAGTCGTTAAATCACAAAAACAGCAGGCCGAGTTAGATTATAATTTTCATTTTATTATGGGAGAGTGACGGAATGCACGTACATCACGCTTTGAATTTCATGCCAAAAGAGAAGAGAAGATTCCTGCTTTTTCTCAGGTAGGGATTTAACAGATAGACTTGTGATCAAAGTGAAGGGAATAATAGCTATTTTTACTATATTAAGCAAGTGTTTTGGGGAAAATGCATGGCGGCAATAAGTCGCTGATTTCGCGAGTTGTGTGCGCGTGGAAACGATTTAAATAATCTTTTAGTAATAAATATGCCAAAACGAAAGATTAAATATACCTACAGAGCGGGAAATAGAACGAAACTGGAGTTTCCAAAAAGTGATTTTGGAATACATTAAGATTTTAAAATATATAATATTAGAATTTGGAACAAATTAAGTGATATATGTGATATTTTAATTTTTTAACTTTCCTAAATAATCCTAACGACACCTCATTTTAAATACTTCTACTTTCATCATAATAAACGCACTACAACTTTCTTTTCAAGTCACGAGTTTCGAAAGGGGAAATTCCCTCTTCTGGGTACTTAAGCGTTCTGAGCATTCATTTCTGCCCTTTTTCACGCCAGCATGTAAGCTTTCAACAGCACTCCGCCGCTCAGGCGTAAACTTCTGAATACTGGTCATGGAGCTACGTAAAAATTAAATACTTTACCTATGAAGAAATAACGTAATGCCTGAATAAAAGGAGATTTAAGCAAATATTGTCTCTTCCATTATCAAAATGGACTGCATTTCACCTTTTTAAAGCCTGATCTTATATATATATTATATATATATATATATAGAGTATAAATCGAAAAATGAAAGAGTATAAAATGTGAAATGAAAAAAACGCAATAAAAGCACAATAACGTTTCTTCAGGGGATGAAATTATTGTGAATTGCTAAATATAGAAGTTTGACATTTTCTTGCAATCAGTTATGCCGCAAGGCCTAAAACACTGATTTTCATCCCTAATGCCAAACCAACCAGAAAAAAACAGAGAGAGGAGTTTTGAATAATTAAAACAGAATTACGATGTGATAACATTAGAGAAAAGTAAGAAAAAATATTTTACGTACCAGAAGGACGGATGTTGACGTGGCAGTGTAAGTTATTTATTTTATTGTTTTTCTATTATGTTTTGCCTCTTTTATATATATTATATATATATATATATATATATATAACAAAAGGAAACATCAAAACCATGTCATAAATTCGATTAAAATTTATTTCTTGATTGGTTATTGCATTTGTTTCTGTTTTTGTATATATATCAGAATTTGTATATATATATATATCAGAATTGGAGTGATTATGTTATTCTCTTCAGATGACACACCGATACATCTCATGTGCGCTTCATACTGATGTTTCTCTTATGTAACTCAAGTTCGCTTCGATTCTGTTTTTAAATGTTTTAATATATTATTTATTAGTTTTTTAAAAAGTTTTGGTACATCTTTGATACACGGCATCACTGGCGATAATTTTGTTCTGGCGACTTTTTTTCAACAGCTTCAATATAGGACCCCATTGGCGATATCTTGCTTTGGCGACTTAACGATACGATGTTCGGTTAGGCCAATACAAGATTATCGCCAGTGATGCCGTGATATCAAAGCTGTTCAAAGTTTTGACTCCTCATTAACATCACCATGAACTGCTGCCAAGTTTTGCAATTCAAATAGTTTCAATCGCTTTCTTAAACATCATTTTGATTTATGATTTTAACTGATTATTTTGATTGATTTAAGATTATTTTAAATATGATAATTGATGAGGCTTTGCACTCGATGATACAGATCAGTTTATTATAAATTTCCCAATCGAATTATTTTACTCGTAATTGAAGATTTTAGATTTTGAGTTTTATTGAAGTACCTTTATATAACATTCCTGAAAAAAAACACGAGAATTTCGATTGAAAAATATTATCTTAGCCCCTTGACCTATATGAATTTGTTTTACCTCATAATTAGATAACATTTTATTTGAGACATTTTTTACTGAAATCTATGAAGGACAGGTGAGATACTATTCCTTAGTGAACTAAGGAGTGTTTGTAAAACTTTTTTTTATTCATTTAAGTCTTGAAATATTAAAAGGTAGAAAAAAACATGGTCTCTTAAACTCTGTTAATATTCTTCAAGCGTCAATTAATACATTCTTAAACAGTCTTATTTTCATAAAAGACGAAAATATTTATCAGCACTCAAAATTAAAGTAAGATTAAAACACTTCTCGGAAAGATTTACAGCTCACCTTTTTCGAACCAATCAGAGCACATTGTTTACGCTTTGGATGCAAGATACTCACATTACTCAAGTTTACCAAAAGAATTCGTAACACAACTCAAGGAAGGAACAACAAAATTAAAAAGAAAGAAAAGAAAAAAGAATATGAAATGGCGGGAAAAAAGAAAGAAAGAATAAAAAAGAAGAGGAAACAAAGCCCACTTGAAAGTAACTCTCCAAACATTTAAAGAAATGAAATAATTCCCTGATGTTTTAGAGCGGTGAATTTCCCGCCGTGCAGTGGAACTTTGGAACAGATTTCCTTGAGGAGTTATCGGCTGTTCTGCAAGGGGTCGGGGATGGGGTGGAGTTTTTCGTGGGGCTGATTGAGTTCTCGGGCGCGAATGTGTTAACTTAAAAAGGAAATAAAACAAAAGGAGTTGTGGCGTGAGATGGAGACGTTGGGGAACGGGTGTTTGATGGACAGAAACTTCTAAGTAAAAGTTGGGTAATGTATCATTCTTTCTAGAGTTGGTGATGGAGGAAGATCTCTTGTTTTCTGGGATGGAAACGAGAACCTTGGTTTTGTTCCGGATGTGAAATAAATTTGGGTTTTGTTTACATACTCGATTTCGCGTCGTTACTGCATTTAGTGATACACTCAGTTTACTTTATTCAACTGAAAGGCAATAATTTTATACAATTTTCTCTTTAAAAATATCATAGTATAAAATTTTAGAGGCGATTTTTATACACTTTTTAATATGATTCTATCTAACTCGACGTGTGTCATGTTTGTAAATATGGCATTTTGTATGCGATTTTTTTCTGCATTTATGTGTTGTGAATTACGCTACACTATTCTAATATTTTCAAAACTTAATTGCCAATTAAACGATTATTTTAACTAAATTTGGATTCCGTACCAGTGGCGCCACCTGGTAATGAATTTCAGAAAGAACTGTCTTCCAGATTTCAAATTATTTATAATAAGGAATTATAAACTGACCAAAAAGTAGAAAACGATAAAGTTAGTAAAAAATACTTTTCAGAACGCAAATAAAAATGCGTTTTAAAAACAATTTTTATTAAATTTATTTGCTATACAGATGATATAGAAATGAAGTGAATTCCCGCTCACATAATGAACTTGAAATGCGCGGCATGATTTAATTGCAATATTCATTACAAAATCTGTAGAAGATAAAAATATGACAAATCAGCGTTAGACAATGTGAAGTTAAATTTAAATGCGCCGTTACATTTGTCGTGTTACATCACAGCCACATGAATTGACTAGTTTCCCAGTGTGGGCCCAGGCCCCACAGGGGAACAATTGTTGTCAAGGGGGGGGGAATTTGGTTGTCAAGGGGGGACCAAAAATTAAAAAATGTCTAGATATTACACAACGGGGAGACATGAGACAAAAGCTAATAAATTGTTGAAGTTAACCTAAATACTGAAAGCCAACATAGCATAACATCTCTTTGAAGCAAGCATCAAACGCTAGGATCTCATTAAATTTATATGATAATGATTGCTAAAAATTTAAATAATATAGAAAAATTTTTCATTAAAAATTATTTTCAATTCTCCGCTTCTATGTTTTGAAAATTTACTTATTGCATTTCTTAACAATTTCCTAGTTTTTTTCTTCCTAAAACTTATCACTTAAAATTCTTCAGTGAACAATTCAATTTTTGAGTTTTAAAAATTATGTGTATGTTATAATTATGTGTATGTCTGCATAAGAATTTTAGAATGGCTCAGGTAGGGCATGGCATAAAACACTGAACTGCAGTGAATGACAAATAAGCTTTTATGATTTGGTTACATTTAAAACAAACACTCAATTTTTTTAGAAAAATCATTTTCATATATTTTTTTAAATTTAAATGATTTCTTAGCATTATAAGTGATCAAAGGAAATAAATCTGTTTTATGTCTCATTTTTATTCAATGAGCAAAATGCGTGACAAAAATATAATGAAAACCAGTTATGTTACGAGGTAGAATTTCCTTTATAATGCTTATTAAATAGCGTAATATTTATCAGAAATAAGCCGATAAAATAAAAATGCAAGGTAGAAGAAAGTTGTATTTAAAGTCAATCTTGATATTTATAGTGCATGGAAAAGCTGTTAATAACACTGTCATAAAGATTCCAAAAGTAAGAAACAATGCATTATAATGCTTACAAAGATTTGAAAAAATTAAACAAAAGGTAAAAATAAAAAATACACCCGCTCCGCTTTGGCATCCTGGTTACTGAAGATCGGACTGCCGCAATATCAATACGGGTACTGTGCAGGGCCGTCTTAACATATTTGAGGGCCCTGTACTAGAGTAATTTTGCGCCCCATCAGAGCCTTAAATAGGAATTTCAGCGTCTAATACGGGCAAACGTAAGCACCTAACAAATAAAATAACTGAGGGAAAAATGTCACCCGTTCTCTGATTAACGCCTCACAATTTTGCAAATCGGCGACTTTTTAAAATAATATAATAATTAATAATATAATATAACAAAAATAATATAATATGGTATAATGCGAGGACGTTTCGTCTATGGGCAAACGAAAATACCTAACAAATAAAATAATTGAGGGGAAAATGTCACCTGTTCTCTGATTAACGCCTTACAATTTTGCAAATCGGCGATTTTTTAAAATAAAATAATTAATAATATAATATAACATAAATAATATAATATGCTATAACGCTGGCGCCACAGTGCCCGATTTGCTATCATGGCGACTGGTCTCTCAGATTCACTGTATGGCCGAGGCTTGGCAAAGGTGTCCTGGATCGATACGCTACACTTGATCATGTGCATGAATAATTTTAACTGTTGCATTATATAAAAGGCATTTCATTTTATTTCTATATACATAGTAAATACAAAAATAAAATAATAAGCTTAATATTTACATTAATATGATAAAACCTATATAAAAATTTCGTATTTTATTTATTTTCCTAAGTTGTTTATTTGACACAAAAATGTGCATTTTAATTTAAAGTATAAGATATACATGTTTACAATGAAGCAATACAAAATCGATAGCTGTCTAGTTACAAGCTCTTATCGTATTGTTTTTGAAGCTTTTTATTTATTTATTTTATTTAATCGAAGAAAGCACACTACAGAGGCGATTCCATTTACAGAGTGCATGATCAAAACACACAAAGAACACAAGCCACAAAGTGAAGCAAAACGCAAAGAAAAAAAAGTAACTGCAGAGAATACAAAAGCTCAAAGCTCAAAACCACATTAATTATAAAAATTTAAACACATAAATGTTTTAAAACGAAAACACGCAATTACAAAAGCACTAAAAGCACACCGAGGTTCTAAAAGTCGATGTTTCATACTGTCACAATGAAATTATAAAAAATATCACACTTTTTTTTAAAAAAATTTAGAACATTAAATAAAAAACCATTAAAAAAAAGTAAGGATCAAAAAGTCAAAGACACACAAGCACGAGAGCAACACCAAAATAAGAATACGCATAAAAATCTTAATATATATAGTCAAGCGTACAAAAAGAAAAAGTAATCAAGTTACCTATATTCATGTATCAGGTCATGTATGTAACTTATTTAAAATTATAATTAAATAAATTTTCTGGTTCAAAATTCAAATCAGTATAGTAAATTTTTTGGCGAGCATGGATCTACGGCACCCATGGGCTACAGACCAATTGTCCCTCTGGATAAGACGGTGATCGCTACAAATTGGTCATCCCCGGCCCATGAACAATTTCTTTGCGTGGGAGGTACATCCCGCCGTCGGAGATCAGGTCACCACACCATCATTATTTTTGTACTCTCAGGGGAAGCGAAAATCGGCATACTGAGTAGCATCACTTTTCATCTATGTACTCGTGGGATTAAATCTATTCTCCGCTCCCACACAGAAGAACTTCCACGTTATGGAGAAAAGAACAATCAACAGAACAGACACACATGCGCTTTAACACTCGCATTTCAGTTTGTTTTTGAGGACTTATTTATTCGATTAGCTTTTTTTCTCTCTTGTTAGTTGATATTGTACACTTCATACTCATATTTCCTTCCTTTTTACAGTTTTGGTTTTTATATAGTTTTATATGATACTCCCCTTTGTTTCTTGTATATTAACCCAGAATTTTAGATTTGTATTTTTGTAACATATCCATCCCTCTGCCACCGCCATTATGTGCTAGACAGTTGAGGAGCGTCTTCCGATGTTTCTTCCATTTCATGTCCACCACACTGTTTATATAACCAAAAGGTTATAGTCGCAGGGGCATGAAGTGGTTTTCTGTATCTGAGTGATGGCCGCTGCAATAGCTCAAGCGCCGAGGTCGGAGTCCTAATGGCCATCACCGGCCACGGCCCGACCCCTCCCGCAGGAGGCACGCACTATCACCGGCAGAGAGCAAGCCCCAACCATTATTGTACCTACCAGGGAAGCGAGATCCCTCTTACTTATCCGACGGTTTCTCATCCACGAATTTGTGGTGCCTCCCCCTAGCGGGACTAAATAAAAGGCAGAGCGATTAAAAGCTGCAGCTTCGAATTTAACTTCAGCCAATTATTTGCTCCATGGTACCGAATTCCACAATCAGCAATATTCAATGGACCTTTTCAGCTTGACTCCTAGAATTTCAACATTGATAAAGCTACAAAATGGAAGAATTAAATCGTATCGTATGAAGCACGCAAAATAATTTGCAAACAAATTTAAAAAATTGAAGAGTTTTACCTGTACATAGTTCACAATTTCGTGCAAAAAATGAAACTAGAAATACTTCATTCTTTGCAGTTAAAACTATCAGCGATTTTTTGACGTGAAAACGTCTTTCCGTTCGTTACAGTGATAGTCAGTCGAACTTTCTTGTGTGACAAAATACCATCAGATTTGAATCGCTAATAACTACCAGACTAATAATGCAAAATGAATGGTTGACCCCACAACGGATAGATCAAATCTGTAAGAGTTTGTCTCATAGTATTTCTTTTCCCCTATGACGTCATCGTATCAGTGCAGGCGCATGCGCGTGATTGTTATGAATTAGCTTTATGTAAGGTTATAAATAAGTGTAGCTTGGAAACTCGTTTAGCTAGGATGTTGATTCCGGTGACATTTTAAAGAGCTTGAGGAGTATTACTAGGACCCAAATGGAGACAAAAATATTTATCAGAATAAAAGTAAAAATTGGTATTAAATTGAAAATTTCAAACTCCGCATGTTTTTTGATTATAACATGCAGAGTTTTCTTTCGAATTGTACGAAACTTACAGAATGCTTGACAATACTTAAAAGAAACAGTGTATTAAAACTTGAACTAAAAAATTTGAATATTACGGGAAATATGAGCATTTGTAGTAAATAATGTAATACTGCGCATACGCGAAATGTAGTTCTGTATACTGTCAACAGATGGCGCCATCAAAAGTTACACTAAATAAAACATAAGAAAGGCGCAGTTCGAGACCGTGTCGTAGACTTTTCGTGAAAACATTGGGATAAAATCATAAAACAAGTATTTCGTATTAATATGTAATTTAATTATAAATCTCTATAATGCAATATTTACACAGAATAGATAAATCACAAGTTTAATCACATGTAGAAAGGGTCTGTGGTAGCTTGTGATTTATCTATTTTGTAACCATTATACTACTCTGTGTGAATATTGTATTAAAGAGATAGATAATTAAATTACACATTAATACGAAACACTTGTTTTATGATTTTATCCCGACGTTTTCACGAAAATTCTACGGCGTGACCCGAACTGCGGCTTCCTTATATTTTTTCTAATAAAGACATAATAAAGTTTGCATCTTTATTTATATTAGATCTGAACACATGTATGTATGAATGTAGCTCTGCAGTTCATTTTACGAATACAAAAACACTGAATTCTTAAATCCGAATTAGGTATTAAAAAGAAAAAAAAAAATTTTTTTTCGTCTGCCGCTAAATATTAGAAGTTTGAAGAATGGATAATTTAGGCAAGACTAATACCTAGAAATTTTCTTTTTATGCTAGGTAATTGAAATGGTAATTTTAGATATTCATTTGTTCCTTTGGAAAAACTATGAACATTAACTATGCAAATTTTTAGAAGTCTTTGCGAGAACGTTTAAAAAATTCAGAAAACGAAGAGAAAAATTAATTCTAGCTAATTAAACAATCGTTTCCTATTTTCGCATAGTTGAAATTCAATTAATGTCTTGAGAATAATTTTTTTAATGTCATGCATAAAATTAGACTTCTTTGAATCTTTGAACTTTGTTTTTCGACTTCAATTTACCAGTCAAAAACTAAAACCTTTTAAGGAAGTCAGTTCTATTGTAAAAATAAGAACTTCTTTCATATGCGTAATAAGAGACTAAAAATTTTCAATTTCTTTGTTCTTGCAACTTAAATCCCTCTGATGTAATTCTGGGAATATGGAAATTTCTTTTAAATAAAAAATTGTACTTATATGTGCACTATTGCTAATTATTCATTCACATTTACACAGAAAAAAAGAAAAACACTTATTCACAATCAAATGAGACAAATTTAACTGTTAATAAAATAAAAGTAATTTTTAAACACCTTTATTTAGTGCACTATTGTAAAATGTAGATTTTTTTTAATTCTATTATTTTCTACTCATTTGTCTTTAATTTATAATTCACTATTATAGATATTATGGAATCATGTAACCAGTTTTTTTGTCAAATTCTCTACCAAATGACGAAACGTATGGAATAAAAATTTAATTAAATTAATCGATTAACTGAAGATAAAGTTCTGAAAATATTAATACAATGCGTTGTCATCGAGAATACACAATTGTGCTAAATTTCAAGATCCTAGTACATTAGGAAATGACTGAAAAATCGATTACAAATTTCCATCTTTACAAACATGAGATAAGTGAAGTTAAATAGAAGTCTCTAAAAATTGGTTTTTATGGTAATGGAAATTAAGTAGCATTCATCACAATCTATTAAATCATTTCGCGCACGGTTGTTTAGATATTGTTATGTATAAGGTGTCCACATTAAACGTGGCCCAATAGGTAATTCCTAAACCGTTGAAGATAGCATATACTTCCAATTTGAAAGATACTTTAAATTACGTAAAGAATTATATTTTATCCTCTTTGAGTTCATAAATGCACTGCTGAAAAAAATCCATCTTTACAAACATGGGATAAGTGAAGTTAAATAGAAGTGTCTAAAACCTGGTTTTTATGGTAATGGAAATTAATTAGCATCCATCACAGTCTATTAAATCATTTCGCGCACGGATGTTTAGATATTGTTATGTATAGGGTGTCCACACTAGACGTGGCCCAATTGGTAATTCCTAAACCGTTGAAGATAACATATACTTCCAATTTGAAAGATGCTTTAAAGAATTGTATTTTATGCTCTTCGAGTTCATAAATGCACTGCTGAAAAAATTACGAAGTCTAAATTTTCATACAGTCTCGTTCTATTAGTCATATTAAGAAAACACACATAAATATTTTAAACAAAAGAGTTACTCTCTTCTGCGACTAAAATCGACCGAGTTATGAAGCTTCAAAATTCGCTATTTTAGACCATTTCAATGGGCACTTCGAGGAAGATCTGCCAGTCGGTGAACGACTCGAGGAAGTGGCGGCCGCTCATTGGTCAAAAATAATGAAATTCTCTGTCAGCTTTAGTCGCAGAAGAGTGGATTTTTTTAAATGTTAGTGTATCAAACATATTTTACTACATATGACTTATAAGACCAGGGGACAGTATAAGAATTCAGTTTTAGTAAACTTTTCAGTATCACATTTATTGGCTCACACAACACAAAATATGTATCTTTCCGTCATTTAACTCTTTAATCCCGAGGCGACTTTTTTCTCTTAGCTCCTTTAAAACCGGGAGTTTTTATGACGAAGCAACATGAATTGGACTCTCCCAACCTGGGTGGTGATTTACCACACAACCCTACCCCCCTGCTTTAACCTTCCCTTAAGGCCCACGGAAACGGGCTGTGGTTGGCAAGGATAATCCTCCTACCGCGCTTATCTCACAAGCGATCTCAGAACCTCACCTCCACTCAAAAGAAGCCAACCGCCTCAGGCCAGCCTTCCTCGCTGTTAGGGGAAATTTCTAGACCGCCTCTCTCTGTGTGAGAGAGTTAAAGAATTTTTCCGTTTGCAAGTATATGTCTATCTCTAACGGCATAGAAATTAACTGTTAGGCCGAAATCAGAGTGGGCACCTTCTATAATGAGTAGCTCTCTTAGACAGCCATCTTGCTTGCCAGGAATATTAGTTGCGTTTTATATCAATTAAATCTATGCTGTTTCGTGACTTCATGCGTAAGCAAGACAGCCAGACGTCAAACAGGTAAATATATATTCTGTGTTACTACCAAATATGTTTCTCTTCTTTCACAATATTAGTATAGTGGTTGAGTGAATGAAATGAGAAAAAGGAGAATGAATGAGTGTATGTTTGAGAGGCTTATGTAAATTCATTAACTAATGCTACTTCTCTTTTAGTCACGCGTGGTAATACTAGTTAGTTTCTTTCCATATCAAGTAAAAGCACTCTTTTAGGTAATTTTAAGTCCCTAAATTGTTACTTTCGAAGATTGTGGCCCATCGCGACCGTGTGCTTCGATTACACACACTCATCAGTGGCTTGCTGGCAGGTTCCTTGAATAAGTTAATTGAAACTTTAGGGACTAAGTGCTATAGGGATTTAACCAGTGCAATTTTAGGAACCTCGTATCACGTCTGTTCATTCCTAACTTTTGGTTTGTGTTCTCTACTAAAATTTTAGCTTGCATTTAAGTGTGTAAATGACGCAAAATTCTACTAAGGCAGCAACGTATTTACAAAGTTGAAGCATACTTATTGAAAAACAACAGACCGCTCTGTGTGTGTGCACTGGATGTGTTTAATAAATTAGTACCTTTTTAAAGGGATGCTAACTCTTTCTAAAACATGGCTCTTCATCATCTCTCAGCAACTTTCACCTTAAAATCTGCATCACTTCTTGCTAGTTTTTGTAATTGCATATGATAATTTCAACCAGGAAAGCACTTCTACTTTAAGTTACGAATCGCGAGAACCATTAAATTTTCGGAATCTTTTAAAAATACCGTAACTTTTTTAGAGAGGGGTACGTTTTACCAGGTTTCTAAAGTAGGAATTATTCCGCTCCACCTTCGCATGGAATAATTCCAAATTGGTCATTGCTTGGAAGTACCTTCTAAATATTTCAAAATTTCAATTAATGAATTGAATCATTATTAAAAATTTTCATCAAAGAAATACGTCTAGACTAAAATAAAAAGAGTTTTTGTGTTTTAACAACTTCAAATTTTTAAATGTTTGTACACTTCAAGTGAATCTTTTATCCCTGTGGCCTGGCATTTGATAACAAGTAAGCGTTTGAAAAAGATAAGGTGTAAATTCTGCTGATAAAAAAAATGTAGCAGTAGATCCAAATTTAAGCAACATCTGCTTCGACATAGCGACCTTTCAAAGCAATGCACCAGTTCCAACATTCGTGCTACAACTGAAATGGGTATTTCTTTCGGAAGCGAGTCAGTAAGATCTTCGATTCACACTGACTTTCACCAACGGCGTGATAATGGCGAACTTTTATCTGCATGTTTAGGGAAAGGATAAAGTCGGTATCTTAAGTCGTGTCGGTTCATCGGTCGAATAAGTCGTGTACATAAATGAAGCTGTATATGTTCCATTTGTCGAGAAACATACTTACGACGGATTTTCATTAACAGAAAAATTGTCATTGTGGAGAATCTAATGTAGCCAGTTCACGTTAAATCCAGGCATACGACAAAACTAACAGCGAAAGTCATCTAAAAGTCTACTGTCTTATGGATTCCCTCCTGCAAGAGATACAATGGACTTCAAAATTAAATTGGTACAACAATTTTGATATGTTTCACATAAACATAAGTTGATTCCAATGTTTGCGATTCATGTGCCTGGTTGCGTTGGCGAATGGTCTTCCTAGAACGCCGCAGAACATTACGACAAACTATACGCTGAAAGTTTAGCCATATGATAAACAATGCCACAAATGTATGTCAGAAAATACTAAGAACGGCTTCTCTGTACCATTTACAACATCATTTCCGACGCCTCATCGTCGTAAGATTGTTTTAGAATGTACCGCATCTTTGTAGATGACTGGTTAAGTTTAACGCAAAATGTCACAATCATTCACCGTATTCCAACATTGCAAATCACAACAAACTCGCGATCCCCCCAAAAAATCACTATAATTACTCAGTGGCTGCGAATCGGGAGGAAGTCTATGGTCGCCTCCCTACTTTTTGCAGGGAAAATTGAATTTTTCTCTCATTTTAGCTGCCTCAAATTAGGAATTATAAAAAAGCAATAGGGGCCGGGAAATCTAGATAATTTTGTAACTAAATTTTAAAATTTTGTTGTCTACCCCACACTCCCGGGTACTTTTAGAAGTCTATAAATTTTTTACTCCTCTCTTTTTCCACCCAATCACCGCCACTGTAACTTCTCCCGGTGATAACAATGCTAGATCATTTGACTAACTATCTTATCAAGTTAAAGAGCTAACACACTGGTTTACGACATTTACTGTGTGGCATAAACCTGTGTTGCTAATTTCAAAATTCTTTACCGAAATAGCCAAAAAGAATCGTTACACTTACTTACCTTTGCAGTCCAGAACTTGCACACTCAATCATATAATTACTAATATAATAGCCCAGATCTGTCTCTCAGTAACGTTCTGACGTCACCTACAATAAAACTCGAGCCGTAGCACTGCGAGACGTTAAACAGCATTATTTCATTGTTAGAGAACCTAGATTTCAGTAATTTTAAATTTAAAAAGAACAATTGCCGTTCTAATTTCAAATTTAATAGCTCTAAAACAGTGAAATAAAATTTGCTATCGATTGATATAAAATTTATCTCGCTATGATCAATAGTTCCTGAGAAATTTTAAATTATATTAATCATATATTTCAAATTAATATTTCCATTTTCCAATAGAAAGTAGTAAATTACGTCAGTGATATGTCATGCGCGTGATATAGTTTGGACGCCACGATGCATCTGATCTATCGTGATGACATAATTTGATGATATTTTTTGGCAAAGTTTGACAAGCAGCGAAATGCTTTGTTCTGAAACTGGATTTTCTATCTATCTAGATTATATCTACTAGATTTTCTAGATTTTTTTAGACCAAGAGGTCTTTTGAATAGAGAAATATATAAATAAAAAATATATATTTCCTGTCATAACACATATGTTTATTTTATTTGTTTTCAATCAATGTTAAACATTTCTTTCGCATATATATCTATTTAAACACGTCAAATTTGACGGGAAATCTCTCGAATGAAGAGGCAATTTGCACCCGTCATACCAAGAAGGGTTATTTTTCCAGTATATAATAAAAAGCATAAGAAATATTAGCAGCTTTTGGATATTATTAAAGAAATAAGACTCAACATACACATTTTCATTTGCGAACGAAGACCCAAGACGAAATTAATAAACGGAGAACACATAAAAGAAAGACACACTCTTTTTTCCAATAAATTCCTTTTCAGAGACATTTTATTTTCTTTACATCTCACAACTTCCAAGAAGTAAAGAAAAAAAAGAGTTAATTAGCAGCAGAAAATCCTTGCCTTTGTGTCAAAGATGTCCCAGCAATGAATGCCTATATCAGCACTGAATAAATAAAGTGGAAAGAGGGAGGATGAGAAAAGCAGTTTTCACGCTTGGCGAAATGTCGCCATCTGTTTGGCTTCGTTCCACTTTTGGGTGGAATTCCTTTCATCTTAGCTTCCATATTAAAATGTAATTCATTATTAATATCTCTAAGATTCTCTGGGAAGTTAATAAGAGTCTTAGTGGGGAACTAATGCTTTTTATTCATGGATGAACATGAAGGAATAATGGGGAATTAAATCTCTGCAGAAGTTTGGCCAGAGAATCATCTTTAATTTGGTTTGAAGGTTTGTTTTTATCTCAATGCTCATTAGAAATATACAAAATAGTTGTAAGAAAAAAGATTCGTAGATATATAATTTTATGATTAAAGTACACTTTTAACAATTATTTTTAAAATAATCATCGAGTAGAACTTGAAATAAGACTTTGGAACCTGCTACTGGAAACTACAACTTTTCTATAATAGAAAAATGGGATTGTATTCTCATATCTATAATTTATAAATTGATTTGAAGACTAAACCTGGTGGTGGTTCTAGTCACATTTGGTCTGGCATATCAACCAACAGAAGACCAGTTGTTCCAGTTGATGGTTCGGATGGAGCGATATATCGCTTTAAGAATCTCTGTACATGTTCGATAGCACACGCCCCAAGTGATTCCTTCTTCGAAATAAAATCATAATCACAGGGCTTAAATATGGGCAAAGCAACTCACAGCCCCAGAGAGGAAAAAACTCAGTCACGAGTTGCTTCCAACCTGTTCTAGAGATTTTTATAGCGATAGACCGCTCTATACGAACCATCAACAAAACCTGTAATGCTTCAGGTTTTCTACGACATCGCTGGAAAAAATTTGTATACAGCGCTGGAGAGTACATTGAAGGATTATAAACGTTTCAAGCTCATATTTATGTTGTATGAATGTCAATAATATGGCCCCGCCCTTAAATTTACGACCCTAGCATTTAGAAGAAATTAAAAGCATAAAATAACCAAGGTAAAAGATACAAACGGCAGCATCAAATATGAATGGCATAAATACTTACTTTTACGTGTCGAAGAGCCACAACAAAGAGGTATTTGATTTTCAAAAAAAATAGTCAATTTTACAAGAAGTTTCTTTTTCTTTTTAATTTTTTTTCCATTTCTGCATCATTCATCGTGTTTTGAGATCCATATTATTCAGACTCAGTTTTCTTATCACAAGTGATTTTCATACATCTATACATCTATATATTTAAAATGATTGGCAAAAATAAACAATGAGTCACCAGCACCCCGCAACTACTGGACCGATTTCGTCAATCTTTATTTTGTTTAAAAGCTCATGACCCCTAGTCGTCTGTCCCCCACTATCCTCCATTTATGAGAGAAATCTCAAATACACTACTTCCCTGTTTCTTCTTTATGGGCAAATTTTTGACATCCCCAATCACTGTATCGATTTTGCCAATTTTTATTTCATATGAATGTTCATCATCAATATACACGTCATCAATGGGCATCTGTCCTTCATCTATCTCCATTTCAAATAGATATTGCAAAATAAAACTTTGACAGACTCCTCCAACCTCAACCATTTTCGCCAATTTATTTCACCACATTGTAAGTATTACTACGGGCATGTGGTTGCCGAAGGCGGTTAGTTAATTGTTACTATTCTGTATATAAAATTTGGAAAGGGATGTCAATCCATTAAAAATATTTTTTGGAAACATTAAACTACAAAGCGCCATCCGCGGTTGAGAACAAAACAGAGGCATTGTTTAACCAAAATGTAAAATTTAAATAGTAGAATTCCATTTGTGAGCGGAAAAAGAACTTAATGGTTTAAAAATAGACAACCGCCATCAACAAAAAATTCCACATTCTTCAACAGTTTTAATCAGTTGGAGAGAATCTAATCAATTTTTTTTATAAAGAAAGATTTTTTATTGTTTATTATTGATTCAGAAATACTATCTATTCTCTCCTCACAAAAGCAGAATGAAGAATTTAAAATGAATTAATTAAAATGTTTCTTATTCCAATTTCTTTTCTTCGTTTCTGAGAGCATCGAGATCTAAATTCAGCGTGATGCCAATCTTCGTTAAAAGAAAATGGATTCTTTCTAGTTTGGAAATCGAAAAGAAAAAAAGCTTTTAGCGAACGTTTAAATTCATTGTATTTTTTAATTTAAAAGTTAATCAAGAATCTTTCTAGTTGAATAGCTCATTTCAGGTTTCATTCACAGAAAAAAATATTTATAAATTAAAATTTCTTTGAAATACGATAGGCTGTTATCTAAAAAATGAAATGCCATTTAAAAACACGTTTCCCTGAAAAAGTGAAATTGTATGTAAAAAAACAATTTCAACTTTATTTAACTCATTTTTTTCTGTATTTTAGCTCTTATTTTCGGCGCTATCGGTAAAATACAAGCAGAAACATCGAAAGAGAGTTTTTGTTATTACTTATCAGATTTTTGGAAAGAAATGAGACACTTCTCTTAAATTCCCCCAGTCAAGGATTTTTTTGCGTATATATTATTTTACCTTCCATAGAAAATTAAATTTAAAAATTTCATTGCGCGTGAATATGAATTTTAAAATTTCCCAAGAGTTGCAAATGAATTTCGAAGATCCCTTACAAGTCTTAAAAAAATATCAAGGTGGTTTTTTTTCAACTGATGCTGCGATCTAACAACTTGAATACTACCAAATTTGGTAGTGAAACAAATGATGTGGGGGAAAATTCACTCCTTGAAAAAAATATTTGGAAAAGTGGCCTATAGGGGAAAATATCACACTGGTGGGATAAAACTCAGTTCACGGCTAGGCTAAAAATTTACAATAAACAGACAAGTGATTAATAGAGATGAAATTTCAATTTTATTCAACAAATTCTCTAACCCGGACTCTCTATCTCTCGCTCCCTCTTTCGATGTAAATACCGTTCCTGTATATTTAACAATCTCTAACACGGACTTAACATATCACCAGAAGTGGTCATCACAATCTTTAATAATGTTATAGTTGGAAAGAGACATTTACAGAAGTTGTATTGGATACCGAGGGGAGACCTAACCAACACCCACTGGCCTTGGCGATTTTGGCGACAAAATGAAGGTCCTCGAAAATTCTAGAATTATCGTCCTATCTCTATTAGGAACGGAATTGTTCCAGCTGATTCTGTGCGACTTCACGCTACGTCGGAAAAGTATAAATACCTGGAGGTGTTGAGACGAGTAAGTGTATTTGAAGGCCTTTGGAATAATCTCTCTTTGGAGTCTGCTCGTAGACGAATAGGTCAGCTGTTAGTCGCTGAGTTCTATTGTTAGTGCTATTTCTGCTATTATAGGTGACTTTCTGTCTGCTTGTGTTTCTAATTTGTACAAGTACTGTTTCTCTTGTCATCTGTGCTTTGTGTTTCTTAAAATATTCGGGGATTAAAGCGCCGTTTTCCATTATCCTGCTTATTTGGCTGTTTTCACCGTACACCCATAGGATGATTTTCGTAACAATATGTAGTCCTTTAAAGTAGTCAAGTTCAGTATTCCATCAGAATAGACCTTGAAGGAAAGTCGCATCAGTTTATATTCGGGGAGGGAGGACGTCATGAAAAGGGGAAGAAACGACTGATAACCTTTTCTTCCGTGAAGTGATAGCGCAACATCTGCTGTGCCGATTGACCAATGTGGGGCGGTGCTCCATTATGCATGAAGATTATCTAGGCCGAAATTGTGGAATTTGAATGAAATGAAATTTATATATCCAAAGTAATGCTGTATTGAATGAACTTAATCTCATTTTTCATTAATTGATCCTTTAGATGGGTGCTTCAGTTTTTGGAATATAAATGCATATTCGAGGTCAAAAATTTCTTTTTTCGGATCAAAATGATTGCAAGTGGACCAAGTTTAAGAAGCCCTACTTTAAACCATATAGAGATTCATCAGATCTTTAATTTCCATAGTGCCCCTGATGGGCCCTAATCCACATTAATTCAGAAACATCCTCTCTATTATTAATGTAATCTTTTAAAGTTGTCTCTTATTATTCTACTATCTTTAGCGAATTTATGGGCATTATTGGTGACCGTGTGTCGTCTGCCGAAAAAATTTTAACTCTTTTTAGATCCTTTTCTTTTTACAAGATCAATTTCTTTTCTAAATGCCTAAACTTCAGTCATAAACACTATACTGTTGTTACTAAGTCTAAGCTTTTTAAATTCAGTTTATACTCCATCGTTGAAAACATCAAATGCACAACCTACCTTGGTTTCCCTTCTTGGAACCGTCAGTGTAAATACAGTTACCCTGTATAGTCTTAAGCAGAAACAACACAGACAAAATTGTATATTTTATTTTATTTCAATATATTTACCATGTACATTTGTTAAAATGCGTCACATAACATGCTGCCTTGCAAGAAAACTGGATTTTTTACCCACATTTCCTCGCACCAATCGATGCATTTCATAACATTACCAAATCATCTCTACAAACACTCACACTCGTGTCACTGTCAATACCCCCAACATCCATCCCTGTCCCTCTCTCAGACGTCCCCCCCATAAAAACAGACCCCGACAAGGCATTTAAGAGTCACCCCTGACTCACCCACCCTCGAGAAAATAATAATTCCTGGAATATCTGGGAAGGGCTGTCGAGTCCCGGATTTGATGAGCATAATTCAATAAGGATCTTATCTCCATATTGGAATCTTATCTCTCAGGTGTAGGAAGGAAGCGAGGGGTATCGGGGGTGAGGGGGCGCGTGACTCTTCTTGGAAGTGTGGAGTTATGAAGGGTAGGCCACCCCCGATATTGATTGATAGGTGGGTGCAGGAGGTTTTTATTAAGTTGTGGAGGAACTCCGGAGTCGAAATCGTTGTAAACCCTCTTTGGGAAGAAAAAGATTTTTTAAAAAAATTCCTTGATATCCGTAGTAAAGGACGTAAGTTAGATAAAGTCAAAGTTCATTATAATGCAGAATATTCATAAATCTTCATACTATAAAATTCTTCATAATGTATGGTGTGAAGATTCTTTATGGCTTAAAGCATTAGAGTGAAGAAGTGGACAATTACGAGTTCGTTACATAGAACATGAAATGAACTTATAATTGTCCTTTATGATATAAAGGATTTTATATTATAAAGGACAATAATATATATGTATGTTTATGAAGTATAATAATATATAATTAATAATAATATATAATGTATTTAATAAATAAATAATAATATTTGAAGTAATTAATTTTACTTTAATACATAAAATAAATACTAAAGTAATAATTAATATTATAATAATTTAATAATATAAAATATATATAAAGTATTCTCGTAATTATAGCTTAATTCATACAGAAAATAGATATTAAAGACCTGAAATATCAATGAAAAGAGGGACAATAGGCCTTCGTGGAATTCAAAACACAGAAAAAATATAATAGTTAAAAGAGTTGTAATTAAATCAATATATATATATATATATATACAAACATAACAAAACCAGAGACAAATGCAATAACAGTTAAGAAATTTAGATTGGTAAGCCCTAAATGCTACAGTGTTGTAGAACGCCTATCCAATACGGTATAAATTCACCTTACGAATGCGACAAAGCTGAGTTGAAATTACTAAAAACTTAACACGCGTTATCACATCAAAATGAAAACCAGTCGTGGAAATCTACAACCACGCTTTGTGAATACTAAATCACAAACTCTAATCGATTTCCTAACTAAACACGAGACCGAAATAGCCGATGGCCAGGAAACGCGGATCGGCCGAGCTCAGGTCTTTCCAAGAATCCTGTTCATCCAGCGTCCTTGGTTTTTCTCGCAGCGGGAGAGGGCTTTTTCTCTAGATTAAATGCAAATCTCTACTTTGGACATATAATAAATGAAAAAGATCTAAATTCACTTTTTGATGCGTGGTAATAAATGAATGAACTCAATTTTCTGATAGGAAATACAACACGTTAGATCAAATGTGAAAAATCATTAGAAGAAGCAATATTTATACATAAAAATTACGTTATAAGAATATTTCATGATGAAGTGACAGTGAATTAGATTTACAAAAAATAAAAACGCAAAAGTCTGTTGGAGAATAATTGGACAGCAGATTCGTAACATGAATGTGGTGCAAACAATCTTCGCATCTAAAAAAGTAAGAATGGGAACAGTCTAGCTGGCTGGTTATCAAGAGGATCAGTTTTCAGTTGCTGTGCTAGACTTTCACACTTAACTCGTGATATTCTATGATATTTAAAATTAATTGTTCAAAGATTAAATTTTGCCACATGAAAATTAAGTTTGCTTTACTCAAAGCTTGATAAAGTTTACCTCCTTTACTTAACAACTCTATAAATTTAAATTTTATATTTATGTAAATTCAATTTAATCTACATATATATGCAAAATGTAATTTATAATAAAAATTAGTAGGTTATTTCAAGAAATAATAAAGTAGATTTATAATAGACAATATACAAGAATGAAAACAGGCGCTGCTGGAAGGACCTATTGTTTATTTCATAATTTTAAGGTTTAGCAACGCAATAACAAGACAGTGTGGTGAAAAAATTAGAAAAAAAAAGTTTCTGTGAAAATAATGCAAAACTTCTTAAGCCTTCATAGCTCGCATATTTAGCATAGAAAAAGAATACCTTCATAACTCCATTTTCTACTGTAAATTTTGCCACGACTCCCAAATTGGAAAATATATAAGAAAATGAAACTTTAATTAAAGATAAATAGAAATTCAATTCAACATAGTTATTTTAAAAAAATAAGGAGTTGTTTTATCAATCCTATCTTCTCCTGTAATGAAGAATGCAAAGAAAGGTCATGACTGTGCTGTGTGCAAATACTTACTATCCCAATATTGTTATATTCGCCCCTAGGTAGTTGAAATCCACTATTTAAGAAAGGCAACCCATAGTTTAGAAAGCAAAGAAGGCATATAATCGTTACAAATGGTCCAAGTCAAAAATTGACTTGCTTCTCAAAATGCAACCAACTCTCATTAACTTTAGAAACATCAATACCATACAACTCACCAAAAGACTAATGTTTGTTTTTCGCATGCATTACTGAAATCCCAGCTGAGAGACCCACTTACGAAACTCACCGGCAAGATATGACGACTCGTCACACAGCGTCAAGTGGCGAGAGCTTTTAAAAGCACGCGAACAATTAGAGACGAGGAATTTCCCCATCTAATTGCCACTTGGTCTAAAAATGTCCGCGGAATTTTAATTCAGCCGGCCAGCTTGAAACAATGAATCTTTCCTCTCTCTCTTGCCAATGGCCCCGGTGTCCGTAATTACCTGCGAGGAACTGGGAGAAAAGCTGTTGCATTTGCTGCTGTGCTCCAGAATGCGTTCTCATTAAGTAGCCTAGCATTTTAAACCGAAATTAGGATTCTAATCTTTCTTCTCCCCCCTTCAAGAAATAAATGCAAGGTTTGTGGTGTTGCTATTTTTGTTTTGTGCAACAGCAAGCTTGTTCCTCGGATGATAGTGGACGCCACTCTTTTATCCTCCGAAAGGAGTAATTTTAGTTTTTAGTTTACCGTCTTGAGGAGTTTTAAAAAGGTCTTTGGTACTTCTTTTTGTTTGTTGCGTGTCTTTCGCTGCTCCGAATAAATCAGAGTTGTAATTATTTGCAAGGCTTATGATATGCGTGTTGGTGAGGAGTTTGTCTTCCTTTTAAGTTGTTAGCTTGGATGCGACGTGTATTCTCCGGGCAGTGGAGACCTACTGGCTGTTTATGACACTACTTCTGCCGGCAATGCAGATGCGACAAATTTATTCATACGATTTGCATTTTTTACTTCCTCGCATACGGAGGTATACAAAGAGAAAGTAATGTAATCGTCAAATTACCTCGATGTTTTCATGAATCTCCACGGTTTAACACTTCTCAGAATCTGAAAAAAGACCATTTTTTGAAATATGTTCGGACTGTCTGTTGGGTTGTGAACATGACTTGAATAAAACAGACGAATTAAATTTGGCATGGAAAGTGGTCTTTACACCAAAATTTTAGATATGTATTAAATTTCGGACGAAAATCGTGAACTGGGGAAAACTGCATGTGTGTAAGATCAATTTACACAAGCTTATCAGGAGAAATATTTATTATACTATATTTAGACTTCAAAAATGTGAAAAAAAGAGTTTACTTATCTGCAATCCGAATGATGACACGCTGTCTGAGATTCAACATCTTTTATTACGTGTTGATATGGAGATTATGTTGTACACAGAATGGATCATGCACTTATACTCAGCAGATGTAATGATACATTAATCCTTTTCATTAAACACTCATCAATACATTCATCTTACAATAATGTGCCTCTCCAACATTCTTCAGAGTGCACATGAGTTCCTTAATTATACCTTACTATACGTGTACCTGTCTCAATGAGACCAGGCCGCATATTTACAAACCCTACCCTGATAGAACTGAGGCAGGAAATCGGACAATATGATTGGCTCGCTTCGCCGAGTGCCGATGACGTCGTTCTTTGCTCTCGTACGGAAATTATAATAAAACAAGTTAGATTAGTTGATTTTGAAACATCAAATGAACTGGAATGACGTCAAAAAAACCCAACAACATTTGTCTAACCTGTTAGTTAATACCCTTCAAACAAAGTTATCATTAGACTTTTCATCAGTATAATTTCTTACAGTGTAGCATATTTTATTTTTTATGATATTTTAAAAAATAATTTCATTTAAAAAAAACAGTCCATAGAAGAATGTTTTCTGTGTTCAACTGTGGGAGAACGGAGGAAAGTAGGACGACTCTTGTTTTGTTTTGATTGCCGTACGTTACGTGCGAGAGCTGAAAAAGACGTCACTGCCCATCGTAGCCAATGATATTGGCTGATTTCCTGCCTCAGTTCTATCAGGGTAGGGTTTGTAAATATGCGATCAGGCCACTTGAGATCTTTACTTAAGCTTCCAAATGTGTCCTGAAAAAAAGAATGACACCTTACGCTTGAGCGTCGCTGAGAGAACTGACTTTCTATAATAGCTTAATATATATATTAAGCTTTTATAGATTAAAGCAAGAAGTCAACTTACGAGAAAGGTTAAAGGGTGAAGGAGGGTCCTCCTCCTTCCGGCCAGGCCCTCACAGGGCTCAATGGACCGACCTTTCTTACTTTTTTGTGGGGAAGTTCGCACCAGCATGTATGTCCGTCCGTCAGTGTGTACGGGAACGCGATAACTTAAAAAGCATCAAGCTAGATAGATTGAATTAGCTATCATCAGAATCGGAAGAATTTTCACCAGAATTGTAGATGTACATCAGATTTTGAACCAAATCCGTCAACGTGTTGACTATATTCGCCCGCCTATTTGTGTGTATGTAAACGCGGTAACTGAAAGTCGGAACAAACAGGAGGGATGGATTTTATTTCATGGCTTTGAAGCCAAAACAGCAAATATATATCACACGTTCGATCTAAACGATCAACGGAAAGAGATCTAAAATGCATACTCGATTATCTTCACCATACTTCAAAACTAACCACAAAACGAGCCATATTATGGAAGTTTTAACTCTCCCACTGTTTTTTTTAAATCAAATTCATGTAGATTTAGAAGCAGCAAGAAATGTGCCACATTTTTAAGCCAGTTTTGATAAAAATATTAGGCGATTTGTTTGATTTGCTCGTGTTTAAAAGCTACAGGAAGGCTCTTTTGGTAGGATTCTCGTAATTTTGAATTGTAAAGCGTATATCACACGGAGAGCTATCGTAAGTTGTTTTCGTCAGCGTGAGCGCAATGCCACTTACCAAAAAAGTTTGTAGCACGTGATGCATTGAGACAACCAGTCAGACAATCGTTGGGGTGAACTACGTTACCGTCAAAGTCACATCCGATTGGTTTGAATTATCGCTACTGACGATTTTCCGTCAGCATCGTGTGCATTTTCAAGCCGGTTGAATACAGCCCACGATTTCCGTCATCTTGTCTGACCGGTCACGTGCTACAAACTTTTTTGGTGAGTGGCATTGCGCTCACGCTGACGAAAACAGCTTACGATAGCTCTCCGTGTGATATACGCTTTAGATGGCATTGACGACGCTTCCGGTACTCTTCACTCCCAGGCAGCGCAACAAGCTAACATTCTAAACTAACATCAGCATGATAACGTTCAAGATGCTATAACGTCAGATTTAACAAGCACAAGACACACATAGCAAGTGGATATGAACGAAATCGTTTATTGTTATAGTTTTAAACCTGTGAATTTCTAGTACAGAAACCGAGCCTCTACTACCAACCAACGGCAACGGATGTTTGATTTACGGAGTACAGTCTCAATGGCGTAGCTACAGGGGGCAAGGAGGTTTAAATGCCCCTCCGCAAGTCTTAAGGGGAACCATGGAGACAAAACAATAGTGTATTCATGTCGCTTTTTAAATTAAAATTTTTTGAAGGGGCGAAAAATTAATGCCCTGCTCCCGGGTGCCAGTTACCTTTTCTACGCCACTGACAGTCTTGAGGAATCGATCTCTGCATAACGAAATTTGGAATAACGTAATATTCCAAATTGGAAATTTGGAATATAATAAAAACTTTAATTGATAGCTTGGAGAAAATAAAAATATTTTGATTGATTCCAGCTGAGCAAATTGCGCTGTCTAGCTCAGTTAAAACTGAACCTATGGTAATTTAATAAAAGATTGAAATTTTAAAATTTTAATGAAAGAATTCATGTATTTAGCGAAATTATAGCTTGCAGATACTTTTCTGTTTAGATAATAGAATCTGATAATTTATTTTCTTAGAGTTCTTGGTTAAATTAAGCGCCTTGGTCATCACAGCTGAATTATAACATTAACAGTAAAAATTTTGAAATTATTAATTAGCCAGATTGGCATATTTTGTTAAGAAACGTTTTCAGGTTGGATATCTAAGTAGACATCGGAGCATCTCATCTCTCTGTCACCAGCTGATCGCGACCTTGTTACTTCCTGCGATAAAATAAAAAAGTAAAATATGTCCCCCTCTCGCCATTGCCTTTAAGAGACAATAACTAAAAAGAACTTTAAAATTATATCAAAATATTTTCGATTTAATTACCAAAAAGTTCCAAGACTAACTTTGATGAGATGTAGATGAAACTCCCCACTCTCAGTTTTTTGCACAAGTACGTGACAAAGCTCGCTTTAGCCAGATTTAACGTATATCAGACTCTTGTACAAGTGGAACTTTGTCGGAATTGTATTAAGATCCCACGACCAAGTGATTTCGAACATGGGACTCGACCGCCAGACCACCACTGCAGTTCTACTGAGAGAATGATTTAGCAGGAGCGAAATTCTAATGAGTTAGTGGTTCAACCTATACTACCTGTCCGCATGAAGACAATAAATGTATAGCTGCAGCATCTATATAAGCAGTAAGGAAAATGTCAAGTGTTATCAACTCTACAGTATCCTGCATGTGTCATCGGGAAATCGAATTTATTTGTGTTATAGTGTGATCTAATCGTCTATCTCTATTCAAAATTTACCACGGCAATATTTACCTTTTGATGATGTGTTAGAGGAAATCTCAAACATCCCCTCAACGCATTGATTTTGAAGGAGAAGTAAAAAACGCTTTCCAATTTTTAATTAATTAGAAGGTCTGTAGTCTCTATTAATCGCTTGTGGAGATATTACTGCTTCTAACATTAACAATCAATCTATCACATATAGGGTGACTGAATAGGACATGTCAATAAAACGATCATCCGGGTGAACAAAGGAGAAACAGATTAATTTCAACGGTTGTGAGTGTGTGTGTAGGTCATATTTACGGATCCTACATAGTAGGGAATGAGGTTCCTTCTCATTGGCTCTCAGCGTCACGTGACTTGGCTTGTTTGTTAATGATGTCATCGTACCATGTTTAGGCGGGATTTCAATTATTATTTTGTCTTCTGCTATCACGTCATGGAGAAATTAAAACTACCTTCGAATTATGACTATTTGGAAGTTTTTAAGAAACTGATGAATATATTTTTAGAATAAAACAAAGGACGAACCTTCAGCATTGGTAAGTACCGTTTAGTTACAGGACGTCATTTAGAAGCAAGCCAAGTCACGTGACTTTAAGAGCCAATAAGAAGCGACCTCATTCCCTGCTATGTAGGATCCGTAAATATGCGTGTGGAGGGAATCATATTATTTTGCTGGTACAAAGTCTAAATAAACCCATAGGAAGTGGTAAAACGTTCCTGATACATATCTCATACCGCTTTACCAAAATATACCATTCCATCAGCTGTTAAATCTGTACATTTCTTTTAATCTTTGCCCATTACTTTTTCTGAAGTTACTTGATTTCCACATAATTCCCTAAGCTATAGGAAGTTATTCTTTTACGCATAGAATCGCCACGAACTCTGTAAAGAGATGACACATGCTTTTCCTCCTCAAAAATAACCTCCATCTAACAGGAAGAGTGAACAGCCTTTAGCTCTAGCCTACTCCTCTTCAAATAAAACCTGAAGATCACTCTTCACCATGCTCGCTATCCGTTCCTGTATGACGCTTAGTCCTTATCCTTTTTTGTTCTTCCTCACGCTCTGCCCCTTGTTATGTCCCACTCCACCACTCCCAGCGACGACTCCAGAACATCATTACCGAGGATTACTGTCCTCGACCCTACTCTCCGCCCCTACCTGCTGCCAAATCCTTTAAAAATGGCGTCTGGATCGAGAAGCAAGTGAGTTACGCTATTAAGGAGGTCAGACCTGATGGACGCAGCGAACTGGACATCGGGAGTGGGCAGCGGACAGGATGTTAACTGGAGAAAATGATTTGGGTGGACCTCCGGAATGTAACTGCATTTGTTCTTGGTGGGTGGTGATCTTATGTCTTCTGGGGATTTGGATCTTGGATGGTGGGTCTGATTGCGGCTTTAAATGTGGTAAAGTCGCCCCTTTTGGATTGTCTGAAGGAGTTTAAATTGCTAAAATAGTTTTAAAATGTTAACTGCCTATTATAAATGACACACAATTGGGTCTTTGTCATTACACACACTTTGAATCAAATTTGCATGGAGAAAAAATAAAGCAATAAGTCAAATATTAAGCAGCATACTTTTTAAAAAGTGTTATTTTGGAAAATATTTTACTTCCGCGATGTTTAGAATTAGAGCTTCCTTGTTTAGAGAACTGAAGAGAATAAACTCCAAATCACGTTAATCGTAGACAAGGGTTCAGGACAAAAAGAAAAATATTGATCCAAAAATGCCTGACCAATAACAACCGAGAAATTGTTCGCGCATTCTAAGTTTGTATCAATTAATTTCAGATAATAAATTTTGATGCATATTAATAAATGTTTATGTAAGAGTTATTAAAAGTGTTTATATTTTTTGGACACCTTTTGCATACATCAGGAGTTGCTTCTTTTTGAAAGTCATCGTTAAGAAAATAGCTTAAATATAAAGCTTATTAACCCTCCGAGTACCGATTTTTTAAAATTACTATTTAGATACAGTTTTCAAAGATGTTCAAATACCGTTGAGCGAAGCGAATTGTTATTAATATGCAAAGCTTTATTTGTATGATATGATTCAATGCTAGAATAGTACAAAGTAAACATATGAGCTTGCGAAAATCGCAGGATGCAGCAGAAAATAGACTTACTTCTCCCCTCGGAAATCGCGAGATAAGCAGTCAGAGGGTTAAATTGCATTCTATAGGTAAGAGATAACATACAACGTTATGGTCAAAAATAGCGAAAGCAACCTTTCAAAATATAAAGAAGATAATCATTTTTTGAAGAATATAGAAAATTCTCCTCACTATGTTACATCTAAATAAAGATGTAGTTTGTTAGAAGTAAAAAAGAAGTACCGAACGATAGCTAAATTTCCGATTTCTTCTTCAGACCTAACCTAATCTAATCATAAAAGAGGGCGATTCGATATCGTAGATAATAACCCAAAGAATAAATTCGGTTAAGCACAGTCTTCATTCGGGTGATTAAAATAACCGCAGACACGAAGACTGTTATTAGGCAAATATTAATAAGTGACTTAGGCACCAGAAATTACCTCAAATGATCCTTAATAACCTAACCTGATTTTTTTTACGTGATTAAACCGGTCTAAATTCAACTAATGATGATCAAATGCGTTGCTTTAATATTCTATGGTAATAAGTATGCGCTAATCAAAGGATGAACATTTTCTGGAGTGCGTTCCAGCCTGTGTGGTAAAGGAAGATTTTTAATATAGAAAAAGACGGAAAGAGATACGTTGTCTAATCCCTGTATGATTAAATTTGGTTGCAAAGAACTATCCATTCCGTATTCCAGGATGTATTAAAAACTTTTTTGTATTGGCTATTGCATGATAAATTTGTTTATTTTGAAATGATATATAATTAAGTATATTCAGGAAACATTACAAAGGGATGGACTTTAATGCTGATAATTTCTAATCATTTTTTATGATTCTGGATAAAATGAGACTAGCGGCAAAATTTATTTGAGATTTAAGCTTTATCATTCCGCATTATAAAAATTAATTAATAATTTTTTTAAAAAAATAGATCTTAGTTAAATTTTTAGAATGTATAATAAGATGTCTAACTCAGTTGGAGTAAAATTTCGGAAGCAATCATGAAATAATATCGGATTTTGATTGGAATCTAATATTCTTGTTTTGCAGCTACACGAGGGATATTTTGGGAAAAACCTTGTAATTTTGTATAGTTGTCAGATGACGAGATCTATCCATTCTCTCTTCAAACTTCCACACCACACCATATGGAGGACAAGTTAGACCCTGTACGTTAGATTTGTAGTCCTGTTTGAGTTTTTTTTCCAAATTAAGAAAAGGACAAAATCAAATTTGAGGAAGCTCACTCGGTTTAGATTTGTGGCTTTGCATGATTTAGTGTATATATATTACGGTCAGTGTGAGCAATCGGTTATTATATATTATAACCATGATTATTGTATATAATAACATGTCATTATAAAGGATGCCCACTAAAGTCCCTTACCAACTTTTTAACTAACAAATGGCTTCAGCTATCTTCATAAGAGGGGTGTCTAGGTACGGTAAAGTGACTATGTGCTACTGGATGAAACCACTTACAGCGCCACCTAGTGGAAAACGGTGGAGTTAGCGTTATTATCGCTAAAAGGGCACAAGATAGAGGAAAAAAGTGAATTACAAACTTGTAGAGCATTATCGATTTAATACAAAAAGACACCTCGTGGACGTAAATGCTTAGAACAGAACTCTTAAAACGCGTATTTGTTTGTTCGCGATTTCCTACTCTGACAAGTGACAAAACATTCTTAGGAAAAAATAACTAGTTATCACAAGATATCTTTATTTTTGATGTTCAAACTTCTCTCCGTCAGCTAAAATGGACATCTGGACCCTTGCTTGAATTTCACGTTGCACACGGTGTAGCATAGCAGGTGTCACGTTGGCACAAGCATCCGTAATGCGTCGTTGAAGGTCCTGCAATGCTGGCGGAGGGGTTCGCATTCTCCTGCTGTTTGAGGTATACCCACAGGAAAAATCCATTGGAGTCAGATCAGGTGAACGTGGAGGCCACTCTTGGAAACCACCATACCCGATGATTTATTCCCCGAATTCCTCCACCAGGTACTGCTTCATTGATGTTCGTTTTTCGGCCGAAAGATAATCTTTTCTTCTTTCGTACAAGTTTCGTGACGTCACAGTTTCAGAAGTCGCAAAGAAATGTGCATTTCAAGCCTTCTGCGTTTAGCATTCATGACCATAAGGTGTCTTTTTGTACTAAATCGATGATGCTCTACGACTTTGTAATTCACTGTTTTCCTCTATCTTGTGTCCTTTTAGAGATAAAAACGCTAACTCCACCGTTTTCCACCAGGTGGCACTGTAAGTGGTTTCATCCAGTAGCTCATAGTCACTTTACCATGCTTAGACACCACTCTTATGAAGATAGCTGCAGCCATTCGGTAGTTAAAAGGGTGGTAATGGACTTCAGTGGGCATCATGTTTATAATAAACACATAAAAATCCGGTTATTATATATAATAACGTATTTATCGCATTACTGTTTCCTACTTGAAAATGGTATAAATTGGGTCGCCATATCCGATTTTCTTGCATAGTTTCTGGAGCAAGTTTATTGACAAGTAGGACAAGTTTTTTTAATGTTACTTGGAAAAAGAGTGAAAAATGTAGGAGGCAATTGAGGCAGTGAAATCTGATGGAAATTATCATTATCGTTTAGCCCATTTCGCAAAGGACAAGTTTGGTGAGAAACTATCCACTCCCTTCAGCAATATTTTACCATTCAAGCTTTGTGTCAAAGATAAAATGTGCCACTGGTGCATTTAACCCCTTAACTGCGATGCACGTACTGCACACCTGCATCGCATTATGGCATTTTTAAACTCATAGGCTAAAATTAAGCCATTCATAGACATTATAAGTCGATACAAAAAGACAGGTAATCCATTAACATCTCAAGTGCTCTATAGACTTTCAATTGAATCAATGCGATAACCCACATTCCCAAAACAGAAAGGGTTCATATAATTATTTGGTACATAAAACTAAACAGTTAAGAGGTTAGTAACTAATCAATATAAAAATCCAGTGAGTATAATTTTGTATGTTTCCATACATTTTGGAATAAATGCAAAATGGATTCCTTGCATTTTTTAAGACTTTTAATTTAAGACAAGAAATTATGAAATTATTCAAGTAAAAAGAATGACAACCAAAGTTGAATCGAGGGGGTATCTGATATCATGCGAACGGAAGTTGGTTTGACAGAACTTAAAAGGCATTTCTAAGTACATTTTGCAGGACTACTTGTTTCAGAAACCGCCACACTTGTCCCATCTTTTAGCTATACAATATCTAACACACAATAGCCATTTCAAACCCAGCCAAACCTATATCGAACGGCAATTAAAAATGGCGCAACCTTAGAAGACAGAAAGTGCGCCAAAATCTTTCAACTCGAGTCTCGGAAACAGAAGCTTTGGCGGTATCAGATGGAGTGACCCTTCCGAATGGGCAGCTTGGTGACTAATTGCTGCGCCAGCGGAAGAATACATCATTAGTCACAGGTAATTAACAAGAGTTTCCATCATTCATGTAACTCTGTCTCAGAAGTCACTGAGGATAATACATCACCGAATATGAATCTGCTGCCCCACATTTTCTCTCTGCTAAACAAATGGCAGATTTCAGGCACCATAAAATTCTGGAGAGAAATGCATCGAGGCCATATTTGAACTGCTTTAGAGCTCAAGGTCTATCGAAGATGTTTTGAAAGCTGCGATTCAGTTTAGAAATATAAGCTAAGATTTCATCTTCTAATTTAGTTTTCTGAAAGTCAACTAAAGACAATAAATAGACTTGAGAGTTAGATATTAAAAGAAGCCAATTTATGAAATTTTCATTACGAAAAAAAATTAATTTTTTGTTTAAAGTCAGCGAAAGCTCAAATTTATAATACAGTACAACTCCTGTTTAATCGAACTAAAGAGTGGAAGCCGTTTCGGATAATGATTTTTTTGCTTAAGCTAAGAACATCTATTACAATTTTGTATCTAATGTAATTCTGAAATGTTTTGAGTGTAAAACGAATTCCAAACTCTCTTTGTAGATACACTTATGTTCTTTATTAATCCTCCGTGGGGTGCAATGCGACTGACAGGCACAAGTAAACAATACCGTAATTAAGATTGTTTGTACCCATTAATTTTAGCATTAATCACTGACCTTCTTGGGGAGGCTTAAAAGATAAAAGTGGAGATATCGTTGCAAAAAAAAATAGCATTCGCGATTATTTCCGTGTGGTACAGTACATGTTTTTTGGATTTGCGATTTAAGAGGCATTTCTTATAACCTGAGTTTCGGTTACATAATTTCGGTTAACCTACGTTTTACTGCACTAGGAGAGATAAGTAATGCATCACTTAACCCAATTAAAAAGTCCTGAATTTGGCCTTAAGGTATTTAAAACCGGCTAACATATTTCAATAGAACAGATTATGATTGTGAATATACATATAAGCAACTCGTGGTTTCGGAAATATACTTCAGTGAAATTATTATTTCGATACGAAATTTAAATGATTGGAACCAAATAATAAGTATATTTCGTTGTTTACAAAGGCACATGTAATATTAAAACTTTCATTTTTTCTTATTAATAGCCATGATATGAATTTAAAAACCATTACTGAACTTACTTTAAATAAAATGGATTTTAAAAATATTTGAAATGATCTTCTTCTAGTTTGGGAAGAAAAATTTAATTAAAATTTAAGAATCGTTTAAAAATACGGATTAATTAATGATTTCCATTTCCGAAGCTTAAAATCGCAAAAAATATAATTGCAGAATTCTGTTAACTTTCTTGTTGTGATACATTAACTAGATCATAATACTTCCGTATACAAAAAAAAGTATTTTTTTTAATGTTATTAATAGCTCATGCTTTACAAACGAGAATATTAAGCAATTTATTCAAACTACTGAAAACCTCCCATTATCTATTCTTAGGGAATTTTGTTTATGAACGTGAACCTGTTGTGAGAATTCATTGCAGATGCTTAGTTACAGCGAAAAAATTTGTTTTAAAGGAAAGAGAAAAGCTCTCGGCTATTTAGGAAATTGAAAAAATAGCAATAGTAGTGATTTTACAACAAATGTATGGATTGTGTAAAAACCGATATGGCTTCGAAAGAGTTTCGTGTATTGAATTAAAGATAATTTTCATATCAGTAAATCTGATAAAAGCAAGCATTATTTTCAGGACAGTTTTGTAAATAATTACTTTCATTTAAACCTGTTGACTCTAACGGTGTAGAAAATTTGTCCCAATTATTCCGAATTGTTGGACGGACGACACTATTATTATGTTGTTTGTAAATAGCAAGTTGCTATGTCACGTAACTATTTGGACTTTCTCGCAATTTACATGGGAGATTAAAAATATACTGTGGTTTCGTACATTAAAAAGTTTTAACAATTCTTCTCAGGTATCCGTCTATGTTAAAAATCTATTTTTGGCCAAAAAAAAAATTCACAATTTTTTATTGTTTCATCTAAAATCTTATACTTTCTAGTTTCCAAAACTGTTTTTATTTTATTTCTACGATACCCAGAAAGAAAACTAGAGCCTTTTTTGGAAACCTAGAGAGCTGAAAACGAAATCGGAAGTAGAACGATTGGGAAAAAAAATTTCAGTATTTTCAACCATATAAATTAATTTTTTTCGGTTTTTTTGTTTATTACAATTATTTATATCTTGTTAATTATTTTTTGATGGAAGAAGACTAGATTCAGAAAATTAAAAAATAAAGACAAAGGTCTGGGATAGATGTTGACAGTCAATTTTATTTATAAACTTCAAAACTATTATGGGATAGCCATAAGAAGCAACACAGATGACTAAGATGCAATGTAAAGCTCTGTATTGTCAGATTTTTTTTCATGTTAAATTTCAACCAATGCATGGGCAGTCTTCGATGAACAATGCCAGTCGATGCAAGTATCAACGTGCACTTGTAGATGGTATAAAATACCAAGATAAATCCAAAGGGCTTCCAAAGAGCATTATGAATATAGTAAGGCTTGGGTTTATCAAGTTATGCGATAGCCAACTTTTGAAGCGGTGTTTAGATGACCCATAATGCAACCGAAGCATTCAATGGGCTCATTTGGAAATACATTCCGAAAAACACTTTTGTGGAAGTACAAACTCTGACATTGGGTCTAAACATGGCGGTTATGTATTATTTAAGGAAGACTTTCGTTGATTTAAAGATTTACTTACAGAGTTAAATATGTTTGTAGCTAAAAGAAAATCGATATTGTGTGTACTGCTCTTGATCAGGAACATGTGAACGAATTCGAAGCGTCACTCGCCTACTTGTAAGAAAGTGGCTCGGAAAAAACTAAATGGGATTTAAATAGTAAAATCAGCCAGGAGGAGGAGGGTGTAATGTTTAAATTTGGTGAATTTTGAGTAAATTACAGCATAAGTTTGTATTAAAAAGTATGTTTCAGTACTTTAAACTCGTTTTTTTCAAAACTGATAATTTCACTAAATTCCCATACCTGTGACATTTCTCAAATTCCTTTTGTGATGCACCTTTCAAACTTAGTATGCAGATTTCATACGTCATTTTCTAGAATATGTACTAGAATAATCCCAATTGTAACATAATTTTGAATTTTATGGCCCGTTATTGCTTTGACAGTTGTGCAAATATTAGGAAAATTCTGTATTATTCACTTCAAAAATTTATAAAACGTTTATTTTTGAAAATTTTCATTAGTACATTCTCTAGAAAAACGTGTTTAAAGTATCCCAACATAATTTATTTACAATTTTATCCACATAATTTTCTTTTAACGTGTCCGCGTGTTGTTAATTTTCACTTTAAAATTTCACTTTTTAAAAAATCTGTTATATTTAAAAAGTTTTTATTGCTTAAATTTAAGTTTTTAAGCAATAATGATATTTCTCAAAATGGTCTCCGAAGGTATGCGTTTACTTTAACATTTTTCCTTAAATGATGTTACAAGGACCTATTGATTAATTGGCATATTTTGCCATCACAAAATGAAAAATATTTACCTCCTTCCATAAAAAAACAAGAAAACTACTATTTTAATAGTTCAACTCGATCAAATTTTCACATCTGGATGAAATTAAAAATTATGCTTGAAAATTAAAAGAATACTAAATTAGTTTTAAAAAAATTATTTGGCGGCAATTTATGCCACCTTTTCGATAAACTCTCCTTACTTCTCTCCTTTTTTCCCGTCTTTTTGTTTACTCTCTCATGCGTATACATTTATCTTTATTTCCTTAGAAAAAAACTATTCTAGTGAATTTTAAATCAAAGTAAAAAGCTTAGAAGAAAGAAAAGACTGAGAGATCTTGGAAATATTTACATTTTAACTTATTCTAAAATCGGATAGCAAGCTTGTTTACGAATCCCTTTCAGAGTTTCATTCCCCGAGTACTTAAAAAGAAACAACTAATTCCAAAGAATCGCATTAGTTACAAGCCATGGGAAACAGACATTAGAAAGAAAATAAACTGTTCCTGCAACTACACAAAAGCTCTCAAATAAAGCATCGAAATTAAAATTCCGTCATTGTTTATAGCGCAGTAAAGTGAAGAAAGACAAGAAGTAAAAGAAAATAAAGAAACAAATAAAATGGAACGGAACGAACTTAAAATTCCAGAACACTCTTTCGCAAGGAAACATGTTTTCAACGCTTTTAGAATTTCAGATTCAACTTATTCCATTTTGTGTAATCATTCGCCTCTACGCCTTAAATGAATTTGTCTTCAAGCACTGAGATTAAAGTTTGAGAAAACACGAATTGAGGAGGGTAAAATATTGATGGAGAAAAATAAATAAAATAAAAGAAATAAACGCGTAAATAACAAGGCGGGGAAAAAAAGAATAAAGAAAACAAGCAGAGAAGAGAACCAACCGATTTCTCAGTGTTGCCACACGCGGTAAACTTTATTTTCGGAAAGTGAACGAAATATGCTATTATTATGAATTTTGTATGTCTCGCTTTGTTATGCTTCTTCGTTTTTGTTTTATTACAGTAGATGGGGAGGTGGGGTTGGTTTTGTGCATTTTTTTTATCGCACCTCGTTTAAGGCGAACTGGGAGTTTGGCTTCAGATAGCAGCTGGATAAATAATTCTGCGTAGTGGCTTTTCCATAAAGTTTAAAAATTCATACTTATGGGAGGGAATTGCTTCATAACCCTGGGGGGAGCTCGGCGTTTCATTTTCGGTTTGGGGTAGGAAGATTTGTTGCGAGAACGGAGGCTCGAAATGTAGAATCTGTTGTGTTTTGATTTGATGTAATTGATTCTATGTTTTGTTTTTCAGCCAATCGGACAAAGCGCAGCAGCATGGAATTAATGTTTTTGGGAAGTCTTCGTTTTTTACAAATATTTATTATACGCCGGTATCATGTCTTAACACCTCAGTTAACTATTCTTTTGAATATCGTATCGATTTCAAAATTTTTAACAATTCTTGATGAATTGATTCTTAACAGAAAATGAAGTTCGTACGATTGCAAATATCTTTTTAGCGCAATGTTTTAGTTAAGGAATGGCCAGGAGATATTCATACTCCACCTGCCAAGAAGTTGGCGGGGGGGATGAGAATATATTTGCCCTTTACCGCATTAAGTCAATGGTGGCTTTATGGTTCAATGGCCGAACTTAATCATAATTCGCCAAACGTTCGTTGAATACGAATATTATGATGGAATTGTTTTAAAATTTCTCTGGAACTAGCAAAACTATATTATATTGATAGGTTGAATTCCCTTTTACAAACGCAGAAATGTTTGCATGAGTATTGTTTTCGAAAATTTTATTTAGACTTAAGTTTGCACTCTTACTTAAAATCTTGCCACTGAGAGTTAAAATGCTCCCACATTCACATAAAATATGTTTTAAGATGAATATCCAATTCCATGCATAGCACATAGATGTGGAAGTATGAATTACTCTAAGTCTTTATACGCTCCATATGTCCCACCTGGGGGGCGCCACGAGTTTACGGATGAGAAGCTGCCGGATAAGTAAGCGGATTCTCGCGTCCCCAGGGGGCATAGTAATAGAAGGGATCGCACGTCTTACCTCTCACCAGTGATAGTACGTAACTCCTTCGGGAAGGGTCGCGCTGTGGCCGGTGATGGCTACTAGGACTCCGCTCTCATTACTCGAGCTATTCAGCGACTTCCCTTTAATGTCCCCGAGTACCAAAGCAGGATGGGTGTAACTCGGTTACGGTTAAGTCTTGTTAAAATAACGCTATACTTCTTTGTAGAGAATTTTAAACCTTTAACCCTGTGACTCATAAGCCGGCCGTAACCGGCCATGCACCTTCTATACTAGTGGGGCGGATTTCGGCCGGTTGCTGTTTTGAAAGAGGGAAGAAAGTTGAGCGAATGGTCATTAAAGGGACCCTTAGGGCAGAGTTAAGAGATGAAAGGCCTGCCATTCATATCTCCACGGAGAAAAGGGGGACGGGGCGGACGAATCCATTCCACAGATCAATTAGTAAACAAATCTCCGTATACAAGTGTACTCAGATTTCGAGAACTTTTAGTAGTCAGAGAGTTAATTAATGGTTGAATTCTGTACAATTTGTAGGCAGATTGTCTATCGCAATGTGACTGAAATGCCCCCCCCCCAGTGGCGGATTTTGTCAATATGAGTCCACAGGCGTAAAATTGATTTGAGGCCCCCTCCCTTTAACCAATGTCTCAAATTTGCCTTCGATGTCTGTAGAATAGGTTTTGGGGCCCCCTACCCTTACCCAATGTCGGCGTCGGCAGCACTACAATTTACGTCCAATAGGTTTTCAGACCCCTTTCCTCTACCGAATGTTACTAATTCGCCATCAGTTTGTACTATTGTGTACTTCGAATGGATTTTGAGGCCCCTTGGATTTTTGAGGCACGAGGCGAGCGCCTCTAACGCCTGTGCGGAAAACCGCCACTGCCCCCCCCCGATACTGAGATATTCTAAAGTCCTGTAAGGCATCAGTGAAAGGAACAATTTTATTATTAAGTAGATTAATAGGACGAGAGGCGGCGAAAATGTTTCAGGCATCATTTAACCTCGCATCTCCACATTATAGTGGAATGCTTCATAGAAAATATAGAATATTTATTCTATTTAGTTTCATTTAAAAATATCAAATATTACAGCACAGATACAATTGGTCTATGTGTTTCTTTTCTATTTGTAAAGTTCCAAATTGAGAAGAGGTTCCTAAATGTAACTTAATCTTAGGAAATTTCATTAGAAGAGAAAAAAAAAATTTAGAATACTGCAAGCTTTATTATTTAGAAAAAAGTTCACTGGATTCATTTTATTAGGAATTGTCAAAATATTACAAGTTTCAGGTAGTTGTTTATCAGATAAATCATAAGTTCATTTTTACAACAAGAAGGAAGCGTTTGATTTCTGTATCAAAATCATCTGATCCACAGGAGTCGACATTCACAATATGACCTTTAATTCGAAACGTTAGTAAATTTACATTTCAAAAATATTTATATTTCAAAGACTTGCTTGCGTACTTCTGTTCCAAATCCAACAGTACTATCTCGCATTTTGTATTAATTTGATATAATTTTATTATTATATACATTTGGTTTAGAAACTATGCCAAAATAGTATGTACGAGTTTTCTGGTTTGTTTATTTTGGTTTCACAAACCGTTTTATGGTAAACCTCCGATTTAAGCAATCGCCAAATCCATTTCGATACTATATCAAGCGCCAAGTTCGAATCATTTCTTTCTTCAGTACACAAAGCGTTGAATTCTGTATTCGTCGAGTTTGTGTAATCCCTATGATTTAAATCGGTTAAAAAGAAGATATTAAGACGGCTAAACTCCAGACGGAACGATTATAATTAGCTACATCATTTGGTTAAAAATTTAACCGCCAGTGATTATCTAAATCATATGGTTAAAAATTTAGCCGCCAAACTAGCTTTAGAAGTCGCCAGAAAAGGGATATCGAACAATTACGACAGGCTTTTACCAAAATTAGGCTTTTAGTTTAAGTATACATTTAGAGCTACAACAATAGAAACATGAAATTTAATATATTCAAGGTATCTTTAAGCCATAACATTAGAAAACTCTACTTTAAGCATTAATTAACGTCCTTAAATAGAGTGCTGAAATTTTGAAGATTTCCATTGACTTAGCATTACCACCGGAATTAGGTGGTTATAGCGGAAATCCTACTTTAATGTAAATAAACAAAACAGAAAACTCGTCCACACAAACGCAGAAGATAAAAAAATGATACTCTTTATTATGCTTTGATTTAATTTTATGAATTTCTAAACTGAATTTAGAAATGATGGATATGCAGACGGTAAAGTAAATTATGCTTTTTAATATAATGTTTTTTGGTTAGCATCTTTCTCTTCATTCCATGATGCGTTAGGCTTAGAATGAATCGGCTCTGCAAACAAGCCAGACGAAGACGAGGCAAACGAATCCAGCCTAAAACATTACTACCCTGCAGGACTAGAGGTTTGATTTTTTTTATCATTGTTAGTAATATCTTAATTAAAAGAAAACATACACGTTATTATGTTATACTTATTCCTTTATTAAAGGAATATAATTAAGTATAGAACATTAAAAGGTATTTAGTTTTTTTCCTTCGTCATCGCTACTGATCAACAATAAAAGAGGGCTTTTATTTCTCAAATATATTTTCATCCTCTGAATTTTTTTCAGCATTATTTTGGATTAACTTCTGCATTTTTTGCATGCACTTTATTGGAATAGAGTGTTGACTTTAAGCTGAAAATGTTTTAAATTTTTTATATGGTACTAAACACCTGTGCTGCTCTCTCCAAAACCTTGTGCCTCTTCCAATGGAAGAATGTTAATTAAATATAGTTCAAACTGATCGAATAATATTAACCCTTCTTTGCGGTTTTTAGAGCAAAGTGTTTAATTTCTTCATTTACCCCCGTTGTTTTTTGTCCCCTTGATTATATTAACCTTATTATTATACTAACCGAAAAACTTATTATTCTTTACTTTATTCGGAGGTTTCTCTTATTCTCAAATCGTGTAATAGCGAAACCCCATTATAGAAGTTCTGCTTTGTCAGACTGAGCTGTATTTAGATATAGATGATAATTTAGAATTTAAAATTAGTAAAAATCAAAATAAAGAACTTTCAGTTGTGGTTTAAATTACTTGAAATCTTTATCAGCTTAATATTCTTTCGTATTTAACATGGTTAAGTTTAATAAAATACAAAAAGTCATTAAGTACAGAAACTGCTGCTTGGTTTATTAACTATTTTAAATATATTAAATGTAAGTTTAAACCAATTGCCTACTTTTTTGTATCTTTTTCACAAAAAATTTTAAAGTGCGTTTTTTCTAAAGTGTACCATAATAGTAATATATTTAAATCTGTACCATAAGAAATAAAGCAAGCTGTAAGTCTTTGATAAATAAAACAATGATAATGGAAATTAAAAACTGAATTTGAAAGCTGAATTTATCAACATCAACAGTTCACAGTCCAACCTATCTGTTTATGAAGTTATAAAATTATATTTAGCAGTCAAAATTAGTTGAATTTATATTAAAACTATAAAATTTCCAATGAAAAATTTTAATAGAGTTAAATTTATTCTCTCGCGCGATATGCATTAGCGTCAATTTTAGAATTCAGTAAGGTTCTGAGAAGAGTGGGAAACGCGTGATGTCACAGCAGAATGCAAGACAATGTGCAGTTTGATTGCATGCGGGGCGATGCACAATGCCAAATAACATGATTTTGTCGTGTGTGAATTAACTCCGTTAAAAATGTAAAATAGCTATTTCTTCCTTCGATTTTCTCTTATACTAACACAATAAGTGTTAGTATAAGAGAAATCGTGTTTGTTCTTCATAGTATAGGGATAAAAGCCGAGTATGAATTTTGGGTGTCTTTCCACAGATTGTATCCAAAATTTGACAAGTATCTACAATTTTGGCGATAATATCACGTATCGAATTTTATTTGGCTAAGTCCTTGCAAAAGATCTTCGAGTTTTCGCGTTTACAAGCGCGCAAGTGTACCGAGCGACAGGAGGTCGACACCTAGACGGATTTGTCCAAAATTCTATACAAGTTCTAGTAATAAATGTATAATTTTAATTTCACCCATCTAGCCATTTGCGCTTTTGATTTAACGTGTCCACTTCCACATGGACGAACGAACAGACTGACTTCCTGTTAAAGGATTTTGTCTCAAATTTGCTGGAAGTCTGGTGTAAAGGCAGGGGCGGCTCGTGCGTAGGGAATGCGGTGCTGCAGCACCCCCAACTTTTTCCATTGTGTTAATTTATTGTATTTCGCATTTTGTAATTAAATCTACCAACAATCTAACGCAATTTTACATTAAACGATTTCGACCTTCGAATAAGCCACTAGGAAAAAAGTGAAGCAGAAAATTAAGTTCCCTATCTTAATTTTTCATTACCCTAAGATGATGCGCAAAGGAGAAAGTAACTTAAAGGAGAACTGAGGATCGTTCCGAGCCGAATTCCGCCTGTGCGCAGGCTTAGTTACAGAGCGCAGGCTTTCCCTACGACGTTTTTTAACTCTTTAATCCCGAGGCGACTTTTCCCTCCTAGCCCCTTTAAAACCGGACCTTTTTGGGAGGAAACGACATGTATTGGACTCTCCCAACCTGGGTGGTCATTTACCCACTCCCTCCCCCTGCTAAAACCTTCCCTTTAGGCTCACGGAAATCGGCTGTGGTTGCCAAGGATAAATGGACCCCCTACCGCAATTATCTCCTAAGCGATCTCAGAACCTCACCTCCCCTCAAAAGAAGCCAACCGCCTCAGACCGGCCTTCCTCGCCGTTAAGGAGACATTATTAGCCCGCCCCGCTCGGTGCGAGAGGGTTAAGCTGAAGGGGAACTGTCGAGCTCGGCAGCACCAGTTGAGCTAAAAACGGAGTTTCAAACATTTGACTAAAGAGGAAAATTTTTTGCGAGCTAAAACTTTGAATATAAGTAAGAAAATGAAGGAAAATTAATGATAAACAAAAATTTTATTGAAAATTTTTTTATAGTAATTGAATTTGAATGAAATTTCTTGAAACATAAACGATTTTTTCTATAATTTTTATCTATAAATGGTGATGGAATAGATACGAGATATAACAAATTTCGAGTTAATTTTTTTATTAAAATTAATTTGTTAAAATACTTATCTGTTAGAAGAGAAAAAATGTTATAAGTTTACTCTTTAAATATAAAACTACTCAAAGTTAATAAAAAAAGACAAAATGTAAGTGGTACAAATTTGCATCATAGAGCAGCGAAGGATTAAAAGTTATAGCACCCCTAAGATACATAACACGAACCGCCACTGTGTAAAAAGGCCACATATTAAATTTTATGCCTGCACCTCCTTCACTGAGAGAAAAAATTCAAAAATATATTTTTCCGGATTCAGTGTGGCTTAAACATGAAAATTCATCAAAATTTCGGCATCGAATGTTTTTGACTATTGCAGTATTCCCTGTAAAGAAAGTAAAAAGGTTCACTCTCGTCATCCGATGGAAAACTATATTGGATATTGAAATCAGTTAACCAAATAAAATCAAATCGAGAAAATTTTTGATCAAAAATTCATCACGAATGTATCTAAAATCCCTTCTTAATTCCAAATAAATCTTAATTCTTTAGAAAACGGAGCAATTATAGACCATTTCAGCAATTTAATGCAAGCAAAATTACCTACGTGGGCATACATCCACATCATCCCCTTGCCTAAGGAACTCTCAACAAATCATTGCATTTAAAATTCACACACACGACTCTTAGAGAGCGTGATGCATTTTTAAAATTGAAAAAAAGAGACTCACCCCCAAAACCTCACGAAAAAAATTAATATTTAATTCTCCCTTTTCTAAAGCCAACCAAATCATCGCAAGGAAAGTGTCAGGGAAAATCGTCTGACGGAGAAGCAAAGAAAAACAGCGTGTACCTTTTTATTGTAACTGCAACTGGGTTCATAATTGAGGAAAGCAGGAGACACAGTTGGAACACGTGATTCAATAAGTCGCATCCGTCTCAGTTACAGTCGTGGGTCTTCATTACAAAAAAAAGTCTCCCCACTCTCCCAGAAATTTATTTATTTACTTATTTTTCTAAGGCGGGGGCCTCCCCCTTTCAAAACACCTTTTTTTTATTTCTTAGAACTCTCCTTCTTTCATTTTCTTTTGCACTGGAGGGAGGAGGTGAAGAATGGAGACATTTTGTTCGCTTCAGGGGTTGGCGAAGGGTGCATAATTTTGCAAGGGGGCTAGGGAAGAAGGTTTATATTAAATCTTTTGCTATTGGTCAAGTTGTGTTTCGTAAAAACCCATATCATTAGATTGACGCAAGGTGGGAATGTAATGCTTGGGTCAACAGAAGTCGAAAACTTTTGTGTTTATCTTCTGTGTGAGAACTTTTGGTTAACTTCTCAGCAATCACGTGTATGTAGGAGATACTTATGTCGTGCATCGTATGACATATTAATATAGCCGTCTTTCATAAAAATCGATGTAACTTTTACTTATGGAATACGTATTTATTAGTTCCATACTAAACACAGTTTATATAAATAAAAATTGCATTTAAATTTATAGAAAAATGATATAAATATTGTTACAAAAATGATGAAAAAATGTTGAAAACAGTCCAAGAAGCAGGATAATGGAGAAAGACGACATATTTCCAAATATCCCGAAAAACACAAAGCGCAGGTAACAGTAAAAAAGCACTTGCACAAATCAGTAACATAAACAGACCGCAACAGCACGTTCAATACAGCTCTGCGTCTAACAGCTTATCAGCTGGCATTGCGGAAAGCACTCCAAAGAGAGATTCCAAAGGCGTTCGCACTCCAAAGACGATCGCAGTCGATCAACTCAACCTCCCGTGATCCGAGCACGACGCTATTTATAGTCTCCCCAACAGGCTGTGACATCACATGGAATCATCCGGAGAAATCCGGATATCGGCCTCTAATAGAAATATCGAGAAAATTCTAGTATTTTCGAGATCCTCCATTTTGTAGCCAGTCGCCAAAATGGTCGCTAAGGCCGGAGTCAATGGCTCCATTCCCCTACATATCCCTGTGGAACTATTTTCCCAACCATAAGACTAACATTGCTGGGAAGCGACATTCCATGTTCGTAACAATATGTATTGTTTAGCAACGGATTCGAAAACCTTCCGCGCTTTTGCGCATGCGCCGGGCGGAGTTATTTTCATCTAAATAGGGGAAAGTGAAGAATGAAAGGGCGATGTTTACATTTTACTGAGCGTGATCTAACAAAGAATTCCGGAAATGCGCTCATATGACTCATTGACCGACACCCCTTTCCGGTGTAAAATCGTCCAAAACTGGTAGTCTCGGAATCCGTTCTGAACAGTAATAAGATGCACGATACAATTTTCGCCTACATACGCGCGACATCTGGAAGGTTAACTTTAAGAAATGGGTTTTTGTAAGACATTGGCTGATGGCCAGCCACTGATTTTAAAAACCATACCATTTGATTACCGAATTTTCATTCCAAAGATTTTGTCACTCCTCCAAAATTAAAGTATAGTGGAACGCGAGTACTTCGAAACTAACAGGACTAAAAATTCAATTAATCTAAATACTCGAATCAGGAAAAACTACGCCCAGAAAAGAGTACTACAAGAGAAAATGACAATATTTAAACTAAAAATGGCAGTAAACATTTATTTTTAATATTTAACAGTTCTTATAAATAGTATATAATTTATAAATAAACTGTAAGTAATTTTAATAAATAAGGTGACAGTAATTTTAATTAAAAATAATTATCTTAGAAATGAGGATTTTAGTAAACAAACAGTATGCATCTTTTTGATTACAACAAAACGTCGAAATAAGCAAATCATTTAATATGCAATATGATCAAAGTTTTTTTAAAAGGTGAAAAAATTATTGCTTTTTTTATTGAATACATTGTGTAGGAATAAAGTCCTTAAATGGGGTAAGGGCTCAAAAAATTAATCAGTTATGACGATTGAAGACGCAAGGTACGGACGTACTATTTAAAGCGGGATATTCACCGCTGTTCGATCCCACGATTCTTGGAACATGAGACGAAAAAACCTTTCGTCAATGTGAGAGACCAATGAAAATTAGCGCAAATGGATTGCACTGATGGAATTCCGAATAGTTTGAAATCAAACTGGAATTTCAGGATGGCCTTTTGACACCTCGCTGCGAGGGTAGCGGGAAAACAAAACCACTGCCTAGATTTGCAGTGGCCCCGCGAAGAGGCCAAGTCATTTTGAAAGTAAACGACCCATGTGGAGGAGGAGAGTGGATGGAAGTAAGTCTTCGACTGTGAACCTTCTCAAACAAGGTATATCAAAACAAACTTTGGAACATCCGTGAATGACTTGCCTAAATTTTTCGACTGGAATGAGTGGAATACAAACCAGTTGTTGGGACAAATGTAGTACTGATTAATGCCCAGTGTAATGGAATCAATGATACATTGGGGGGTACTCCGAATACGTGGGTGAGAAGCCACCGGATAATAAGCAGTGTCTCGCTTCCCTGATGAGTGTAGTAATGGTGGTGTGGCTCCTAGGTCCCACATCCGAAGACGGGTCGTAACCTGTAATGGGGGACGAGGGGTCGCATGAGCCGTTCGTGATGGGGGCGGTCTATATCATTGTTCGATTTTCTGTCACGGCGGATGGTCTTTCAGATTCACCGGGCAGCTTCGAGCAAAGTCGGAGTGTTTCTATTTGAATTAACGGGACCAATTCAGAAGTAAAAGCAACTGCTTATAATTTCTAGTTTTGACTTCGAAGTAGACGAAATAAATTCAAATTATAGACGATTATTTTAATATAATATTAACTGGAAAGTCAAGAGACCAGAGAAAAAATTCCATTACCGTAGAATTCAAATGAAAAAAGTTCGAATAAGCTCAGTTCCACTGCATAAATAAGAAATGAAGATTCATTTAGGATAAATCAATAAAGTTATTTAAATTGAAATAGTTATTAAGCAAATTTCAACCAGATTTTCTTAAACTATTTTTGAATACAGGTACTGAAGAATCTAAATGATCAGGGTAGTGTGGAACACAATTAAGCCTACTTTTCACACCTCCTAAAATAATAGATTAGAGGCTGGTGTATACGAAGTATACAAAGAGAAAGTATTGTAATCGTCAAAAAATTCGAACTCGAGACTTTGACGAATCTCCACGTTTTAGACCTCCCTGAGTCCGAAAAACACAATTTTGGAATTATGTCTGTCTGCGTGTCTGTGTGTGTGTGTGTCTGTCTGTGAACACGATAACTCGAAAACTATTAGAGCTACGGAGATGAAATTGGGTATGTGATCTTTAAACATAATTTGTAGGTTTCTTTCAAACTTTGGACAAAATCCGTCAGCGGGAAGTCTGTCTGTCTGTATGTCCGAAGTCATGCGAACACTATAACTCAAAAACTTGAATAGCTAGATGGCTAAAATTTGGTACACAGTTTTATCGTCATGAATGTAGGTCCGTATAAAATTTTGGACCAAATCCGTCAAAGAGTTGACTGTCTGTCGGTCTGTATAATCGCATCTCCAACGAATCCGCTGTCTCCACGCGCATGCGTACATAACGCAATCTTCTGTGCACGATATTTATTGACTCCTGCTTGGCGCTTTTGTTTTCATCCGATTTTCCATGCGCATGCGTACTTGGTATCAATCTGTGCACGCGGAAAGATTGTCCTTGAGCCAAGAACGAGTAGAAATCGGTGCGCGTTTAATTGGAACGCATCTCTTTAAATTTGATTTTTTATCTAAATATTTTCTGATAGTCATTGGATCGGGGTTACAATAGGTTCGAATTTTTTTATCCACGCGGGGGGAAGGGAAACAGCACCTTTTTCGAGAAGTATACGAGAAAGTTTAGGGGAGACCACTCCAGCTGGTTTTTAAGTATAAATCTACAATTTAAAAGGAAAATATACGATGTTCTAGAATAATATTTTCCGATTGATTTGTTAGATTCACATCCCGTTTTGAATCTACAAGAGGCCTATTTTGGGACGGACCTCCCAATTCCTGAACCGTGGTCAGATGACAAAAACGACACCCGAGCCGGCAGCCCTTTCACAAACTTCCACACCAGGGGAGGACATTTGATTTCGATGGATTTTGGATCAAACTCATTTGTGGAATTCAGGTCGTCTTCAACAGAATGTCGGACAGTAAGCTCACACAAAATATAGCAGCATCATAGCGCACAGATATTTTACCTAAAATTAGGGGGAAATTTTATGTACTCTTTTTACTCTACTAAAGCGCAATTAAATTAAATTGTTTATTTCAAATTATATGACAAAAATCACTTCTTACCATTCAGCATTCATTTTTCAATTGCATTTAACTCTTTGTACTCCGAAAGGTAATAAGATACATTAATCACGTGCGAGTGTAAGTATTGATTTAAAGCTTTAGGAAGCTGAAAAATATTATTAATTTGTTTGAATTCCTAAAAATTCAGTGACATTTTGCTATTATATGGTCTTTGTAATAAGCGCAATCCAACAAGAATGTGAGGAAGATTCAACATTCAGGATGTCGAGTCTGACTCGACATAAGAGTACAAAGGGTTAAAAGAATGAATCTGTAAAAAAGGAATCATCGCCTGCAGAGTAATCATTATTAGAAATTTCAGCATTTCGAATTAAATTTTATTTTAACAAGGATGCAATTACTTTTCAAAAAATTGCTACGTTTCATGAAGCTCTACACAGTAAAGCTAACTTCAGACTTTTTTTCTTCTCTCAGTATGCTGATTAAAATCACGACTTCTTTCCAAAAGGGGAAAAAAAAGAAATTTTAAATCCATTGCCAGAAACCAATTCTCACTTTTTCTTCCATTGTAAACCTATTCTTTTTTTTTGAAGAATGCTCTACACAAAAACCTTTTTCTTTTGAAAAAAAGGAAGCATTGTATTATCCCTTTTAAATGAAGTGACATCTTAATTTTAAATTGTACTCAACCGAAGATTGCCGACATTCCTATTCAAGAAGACTTGAAAGAGAGAAGTAATTTACCCACTTAACTACACCAAGGTGATTTCTTACAAATTTTATTAGGGAAAGTTTCGCTCTTGTCGCAAAGGTGGTTTTGATTCGCTGAGGAATCGAATGGAGCTTCAGAGAGCCAATAGACATCGAGCTGGGGAAATGAGTTCGTCTCGACTCAGAGATAAAATGCAATTAGTAGTGTCCAAATGGCTTTTCCCAATGGCCCGTTTTTGCTCGTCCCCGAATGTCATTGTATGGTAAAAGGCTATTTTGTTAACTGAGAAGTGCTTGATAAAGGAACTTGTTTTCAATTGAAGCTTTCTTCTGAGGATGGCGATTTAGTTAGAAGGGAGCTTCTTTAATTTTTTCCATTGCATACCGCTGTTTATGCCTACATTTTTTCTAATAATCTGCAATTTAATATATGGGTTTTATGCATGCAGAAAAGCACCATTTGTATCATCTATTTTCCACATTCCTATATATTCATATTTTTTTATCCCTTTAACCTACAATAACGTGTCTGACACGTGCATCGAATTACAGAATTTTTGATATTTAAATTGGTAATAAAGTCAACGTAACAATTAATTTTAAATACAAAAATCACATGGACAGCTTAACTGTCTTGAGTATCCTTCACCATCTTAAATAGATTGAAATAATAAAAGAAATATCCCAAATGAGTCGTATAATCTAATTAGGAGGTTAAATAAAATAGAGTAAGGGGTTAACTGTTTTGCACAATTCTCCACTCGAGAACCGAATTATGGCATTTTTAAACTTTTAATCTGAAATTAAGTCATTCGTAGATATTGCAATTAAATAGAAAAAATGGCGAATAATCCAGTAACATCTCAAGTGTCTCTGGACAATTAGTTGAATCCGTACAACAGCACATTTCCAAAACAGAAGGGAATAATCTAATTAGAGAATATGGAAAACAATATAATTAATGTGTTAATATCCAACACCTACGCTACTATCAAGTAACTTTAATCGGTAACCAGCTTAAAAATATCCATTTTAAGATATAACTGGTTTCGCAAACCATTGCTATTTTTTTGTGGCATAAGTAACCTGTTGTGCAACGAATTGGAGGAGTTTCAATTTTGTATAGTCCATTTTAGATGCAGATACAATAGTGAACTTTAAATCTATTAAAAGGTAGCTGATTCGCAGTTATAATGTGTCTGTTTATAGAATCTAAATTAAAAAGAGAAATTCACCCGCTCTCGTTTTTACATTTTTAAATTAGAGAAAAAATCCTCAAGGATCTTAAACATATCTTTGTAATATATGACATCGTATTAGAATAATGAACCACATAAACAATTGTTCCTTGATCAATATTTTTTTGAAACCTTCATCAGAATAATAAAGTTTAAATCAATATAACTCTTTTATTTAATAATTTGCAAATTTAGCTAGGAGGTCGTGGCCTTTTCGTCAGTTTAATCTTGCTCCGATAAACCGCAAACCAAACAAAAAGCAAAAATTAGCTATATAATAAAGGAATTTCAAGACTATAATTACTTTGATACAATAAAACATGTTCAAACATTCCCTTTTTATCTTATTTGTACAGAATTATATGGTAGCATTTGGTATTGGCCATTATCTTTGCGCTATGTGATTTACAAAATCAGTGAAGCTTCGTAGATTAGACTTGGAAACATACTTTCAGTAAAACAATGCACATTTCTGTGTAAGGAATACAAAAGCATACAACGGAACGTGAGCAACATACATGGACATTATTATTATGCTAAAATGTTAGTTAAATGGTTTAATCTAAAGACCAACCTCAGAAGGTTTGATACTTTCACCATTAGTACATTACCGTGCGTCAAGACGATAATCAGCGATCTGCCACGTTTTTATAAGCTTGCCTGTTTAAAGTGTTTCGACAACTCATATGGCTCGGCTTTAGGTGCCTGAAACCAACCTTGCTTACAATGTTCTTTGTATATCACCAAAATACCAGCAAGAAAGAATTTGTGATTAATAGAGGTCACGGTCTGGACACACAATAGACCACTCATCCAGTCCAGTTCATGAATTTCTTGAACTCTAGACCACTATTGTTCCTTTTCAATCTGTGGAAAAAACACAGCTTTCCAGTTTCCATTGATGTTGTTTTCCATAAAGAACAAGGTTTCAGCAATGCGATGGCTAGGAAGCATGACCCAAGCATATATTTTGAGGGAATCTTGAAGGGTTGATGGCTTGCTGCGATCTCCAAATTCAACAATGAAATCTATTCATGCTTACAAAATATTGATTAGCAACGGATTCGAAAACCTTCCGGGCTTTTGCGCATGCGCCGGGCGGGGCTATTTTCATCAAAATAGGGGGAAAGTGAAGAATGGAAGGACGATGTTTACATTTTACTGAGCGTGATCTAACAAAGAACTCCGGAAATGCGCTCATATAACTCATTGGCTGACGCTCCTTTCCGGTGTAAAATCGTCCAACAGTGGTAGTCTCCGAATCCTTTGCTGAACAGTACACGTGAAATGCCAGCAATTTAATTTGGGAAGGGATGCGAAATTACGTTTGTCGTGCGAGTGTGAAGTAAATGGACTCCATTATGCTCCATTTTACTCCATGTGCTTAGTACATCCATCTAGTAAACGAAGTTTAGTTTGGTTAAATTAACGTCTCGCTTCAAAGCAACACGAGGGCTATTTTGGGACGGACTTCGTAATTTTGAACCACAGTCAGAGTACGAGGACGACACCACCGGGAGGACCCTTGACTACTACGTATTATTTAACGTGCAACAGACCCCATACATGGATGATCTTCAGTAGAATTGGGTTTCAAACCTGGAATCCTCCGGCACGGAAACCTAAACCTTACAGTTAGGCCATCGCGGCTCATTTATTAAAAGGGGGGAGGGAGAGATAATCTTCTACTGCACTATAACGCAAGATTCATTCGGATCTGTTTACCAGCTATTCAGTGATAAGGTTTTGCAATCTCGCCATTCTTTTTGGACGACCCTATATTTTTAGACAAACATTACTAATTTTTGTAAAGATAAACGTTATCCATTTGCGTATCCTGTTGTTTACGCGGGTTGAAAAGTAATCCATTTACTGCCGCGTCCCATGAATTCCGCTGGATTCATTGTCTCCGGGAGGACAGCGTTCCAGCAGACACACAGAAATGGTGAAACATTTCTAGAAAAAAATAAATGGTTGGAGAACTAAATTTATATCAAATATTGGAGGACCGCAACTATTCTGCAGCGATAACAGGATGAAAATAGTTTTACAAAATTTTAATTTCTGAAGTTTTAACGTTGCTAACTAAGAAGAAAAAGAAATTATTGAATTAATCTTCCAGTAGGGAGCGTATGAAGGTGATACTTACCTATATTGCGCATCGTATTTCATACTTATGTCGTTCTTTTTATAAATTTAAGGGCAATTTTTATTTATATAATCTTTGTTTAGTATAAAAGTAAGTGCAAGATAACATAAATAAAAGTTGCATTTATTTTTGTGAAACAAGACGATATAGATATGTAATACGATCCCCGATATAAGTACCGCGTACATACGAGCGACTACTGGAAGGTTAAAAGTGTGATGGCTCGAAAAAAAATAAAAATTATACGCACAGTATATGGTATAAAGTAACAGATAAACACAACAAACATAAAACCGATACGAAGCAACTAACAGAACCAAATAAAGGTTAGAATTTTGGTGGATAGTGGGTTTACTCTATCCATTATAGCGTTGCATATAAATAAAAATTCATTTTTTAGAAAGTATTTGGACCCTTTTGAAAACGTTACATCTAAACGGTTATTAAAAAACTTTGCAGATCAAAGGTTAACCCGCAAGTACACGCGTGAGGTCTTTTTGGTTCCGCCATTTTTTTTGTTTAAGAATATTTTTGGAATTTCTCAAAACCTAGAGTTGCTGCTTCCAGTACCTTCATGGGTGGTTTAGAAGGGAGGGATTAGAGCAGCACATAAAGAAAACCCGGCGTGCCCCCCTTCTTCTTGGGGGGGGGGCGGGTTGAGGTCAGATTTGCCTCGTGTATGTGTTTTAAATTCATTTAGCGCTATGCCTAGGACAGAAAATGTAAGCTATAAGCAAGATATTTCTTTTTCAATATTCGTATGCATAACTTATTTATTTTAAATAAATTTAATTTGAACTGAATTGGGTAATGAAGGAAAGAGAAACAAATCAAGAGTTAAATTTTGTTTATAGTTTTGCAAATTGCATGAGTATCCAATAAAACTTATAGACGCGAAAAAAAGTATTCAAATACTAAGGGTAACTGATTTTTGGTGAAAGAACCAATAAAATATGGAGTATTCTTTATTAATTTGGGGTCAAGGTGACCTTGTTTGCGTATTAAACCTCTGACTGGATATCTCGCGATTTTCGAGGGTTTAAAGCAAGATATTTTTTGCTGTATCCTGCGATTTTCACAAGCTAATGTGTCTACTTGGTACTTTTGTAGCGTTGGATTATATTATACTAAAAAACCTTTTCATATAAATAACAACTCGCTTGGCTCGACGGTATTTGAACACGTTTGTTAACGTTGCATCTAAATTAAAAATTTTAATTTAATTGCATTAAATTTAAAAAATCCGCAGTCAGAGGGTTAACGTTCCAAACGGTGGTCTGGAAGGGTTAAGAACATTTAGAAATGCAGTTGAACCGGTAAGAAGAACAGTACTTGTCCGAAATTCTCAATTCGAGATAATCAGGTTTTAATTTTGTGCAGGAATGTTCTATATTCATTCAAATTTAAAATTGATATTGCAAATGGCGGGTGGCTGATATGGTATTGCTCTTGCACTCGATGTTTAAATCTACATTTATCAAACCGATTCATAAAAAAGGGACGGAATTTGAACTTGTACTATTCTTCTTCTAACCGATTCAGGTATTTTAATACGTTCATCAGATTGGGGACGGCTGGATGAAGTCACTTCAATAATGTAATGCAGGAACCACCATTCAATTGGAAAAAAATATGCAGAAATTTTAAAATGAATTTATTATAATCTGATGCATTTTCATTGCAACAAAAATATGCTATTGATCATTTATTGAGGTAGATGGAATTCGTGATTATATCCAACAGTATGAAATATGTAAGCATGCTTAATCTAAAAGGTTACAAACACATTGAAGTCTTAAAGAGTCTTTTAATACTGGTCACATTCTTAAAATAAAGCATTGAATTATAACAAGGAATTATAAAAGCCGTCATAATTCGCTATTCATGAATATAGTCCTAAAGGCACTACACTGATAAGAATTCTGAAAGATTTTTTTTTACAAACCCCACATGCAACTGTAAAATACAAACTTGAAGAATCATTAATTAATGGCCAAAACCGAAGTACCTAAGTAAAACGATGGATATTTAGCAATAAATAGATAACAAATCTGCATCACTGTATAACATTAATTTATAAAAAAAACTTCAGTGCATCAAAAGTTCGTGAAAAGAGAAGGTTAATTGTGCTTTGTTTCCTTCATCGCAATTAAATTTAAGAATGATAACCGATGTTAAAATTTTCCCATCTGGTTACGCAGTCCAAAAGGAATGACAGCCTATACGTCTGAATTCATCCACCATGAATTTGTTTATGCCGGAATATATAAGCGAAAGCCCACTGCTTAAAATCATAATATATCCATTCATACGGAAAGTGCAATTGAAATATAAAAGCGGTAGACAATGCAACACAACTCATTAAATGCAGCTTGCAATTCTCGGCTGCTATACCACATAAAGAGCAAGCAAATGCTAGTGCATAGATGAAACTTATATTCACTGGCCTCGTATTGACCACAACTAGACCAATGAATTTTTGCACATACACTGTAGCTTCTTGTGTTGGTAAATCCAATAGTTTATCTGCATCAAAGGCATTTTCTTCCGCAATTCGAAATGATTCTTCGATGGCACATCTGTGGACTATAGCGTCTCCTATATCAAAATTAAAATGCCTTTTTACAGTGTTATCCCGCTGAATTTCTCCTGCATCAAACGGAGAAACCCAGCCTTCTATATCTCGAACGAACAAAGCATGGTCAAGCCCATCTGAAATAAAGGTTAGAATTTCAGTTGTACCAACTATTGGTTCCACATCTATTACGGAGGGTTCACGATTAGTACGCATGAATACTCTGTGGAAATACAGCTCTTCCGATATTGAGATAGGGTTGGTGTCCATTTTTAACAAAAACGTAGGCAAAATTTACCAGATATTAAAGCACCGCAAACCTACGAGGAATGTTATTTACGAAATGGAAGTTATTATTTATAACAGTGGTAATCTATGTGCTTCGTAAAATTCGGTTATACGGGGGTAATCGCTGCAGCGAAAGAAGACGCATATTTACGGATCCTACTATGGTTTGGATTGAGGTCGCTTTTCATTGGCTCTCAGAGTCACATGACTTCGCTTGCTTCTGAATGATGTCATAGGAGCGCGCTTAGTTTGGATTTCGATTTTTGTCTTGGCTATTGTATCATGGAAAAACCAAAATTATCTTTTAATTACGATTATTTGGATATTTCTAAAGGGAATGTTGAATTCAAGATAAAGATAATTTTAGTTTCTCCATGATACAATAGCCAAGACAAAAATCGAAATCCAAACTAAGAGCGCTCCTATGACATCATTCAGAAGCAAGCGAAGTCACGTGACGCTGAGAGCCAATGAAAAGCGACCTCAATCCAAACCATAGTAGGATCCGTAAATATGCAAAGAAGACCACGTGCCTTCAACAAAACTTCGTCAAAAGCGGTTGCCGGAAACTGGCTCCTTCCAAATTGCGCATGCTCAAGCGCCATCTATTAAATCGAGATGAAATTATTATGAGAACGAAAACATTATTATTAAGCAATCAATTTTGTGTTTCTTTTCTCAATGAAAAAGCGGAGCTACGAGGGGCCCGCTTTGCTGAAAGCGAAGCCGCTGATGTTTTTTTATGTTAAGAAAATTTGCCCGGTACACACTTGCGAAAGCCGAAGGCAGGAATCTTACTAGTCCCTGAGCATGCGCAGTTTCAAAGGAGCCGGCTGCCGTGAACGGGTAGTAACTTCGTCAGCTCTCGACAATCGGACGTTAAAGCCCCACGCATGCGCAAACCTTTGTCACATAATCATTGGGAATGTGTATTGGACTTGTCTTTCTCTTTCCTCCCCCTTTATTCTGTTCTTTTTCTCATTCTGCTCATGGTGTGTCCTTGAAATCTGATTGTTTACTAGTGACGAGATTTTGTTGCGGTCATGTGGCTTACGATTGTCCCTGTAGAAGCAGGGTCTTAGAGATGATGGTTCACCATGTAATTAACCCCGCGTTAGTGCGGCACGACATTTCAATGCCCCAAAGCAGCTATTTGTCGTCAGAAAAGAACGCTTTCAGAGGTAGTCATTAAGAAAACCAGAAAAGAATACCAGCTCCAGTTTGTTGTCCGATCTCTTTATAGAAATGTCCAATGAAATGTTTCTCAGTAGTCTTGGTTTCGCAATACTTTATTTAATACTGTATCTAGGCAATGCTGTAATAATAATCACGATGCTGACCAACCTTAAGGTAAAGACAAAAATACTGGCCTGTAAGTTATCAGTCTATTCTTCTCTAGTCTGCCATTAATTGAAAATTTTGGGTACAAGGGCGTAAAGAATTTTCACTGCAAAAATGGTACTCCATATCGATTCCAGAACTAACGGCAGGTGTTTATAAGAAAGCATAATAATTAACTTTTTTCTTTCTCTTATGGAGTTAGTGCCTCAAAACATTAAACTAGTTCCACGCTGTGGACGGAATTATTTTGTTTACACCAGACAGAATACAAACCATGTAACATAAAGTAGCTAATCCTATTTAATATCAATTTTGGAAATGCTTTTCTGGAAATACGTTTAAAATTTTGTTTCTAATCTTTTTTCAGATGGACGGTATAGATACAATATGATAATTTTTACCTTCATTTACGGTTTTGGGCAACTGCTGTACCAGGAAACGATTAGGACTTAACTTCTCCCTCTACTTGAAATAATTCACCTTTGTTTTAATCACTTCATTGTCTATTTAATTCCTCTATCCTCTTCAATCATCATATGTGCGATAAGTAGTTAGATTGATAGTGAAGGAAAACAAGAATAGTTACTCGACGGGTAGTCGACTGAAACTGTACAAACTTATTTTCTAATTACATGAAACGGAAGATTTTCAAAATCCCCGTTATAAGATATTTTTGTGTTTTTCTTTGGTCCATAATCTAAAGGCTAATGCAGACAATAGTCAGAAGCAATGCAAAGGTGTTAGCATCCAAACAAATAGAAATTACAATCAATTTTGTTTGGATAGAAATCACAGTGACCAACTTTGTGATGTGTGGCAGCTTATCTTCATAACAGCTATCGCTTACCCTAATTATAGATCTTAAGATAGATCATATCACGACGCATGCAGTGCAGGCAACATAACCATCACCGGGTGTTACCATCTCTATAATAGAATATCCGTTAGCCTTTAGCTATACTTCAGAGGAACTAAGAACCTAAGCACAGAATGACTTTCAATTCCTAATACTGTGATGTCTCCATGAGGATGAAAAGAATTGCAAGACTGGCTTGAATAGAAAGAGGCAACGCTCTGCACAAATATGATCACGAGACTATACATTCCTTTGGAGTTCAAGAATCGCATCTGGCAGCGAGAGCAATCATACATCTCTAGATGAATCTACGCGAGATCTCCACCAACCAAGACGATCTCTTCCACTAGGTCATCTCTCCTTACGTTGAATGGACCTTATGCATGTGACGTCACATCCTCCGACACGTGACCTGCCGGAGGCAGCCATTGGTCAGTCTTAAACAGCTGACTCGGAACTGCTTTTATTTCTGAGTCGCTTATAGGCCAATCGCTTTGTTTATTCCTCCACAACTGTTTTTTTATACTCTCGAACCCAAAGGGTGCATAAGGTCCATTTCTAGGCAAAAATGCTCTGCACTATACATTCCTTTGATATTCAAGAATGCCATCTGGCAAAGAGAGTATCCGTACATCTTTAGACGAATCTATGCGAGATCTCCACCTACGAAGACGATCTCTTCCACTAGGACATCTCTCCTTACTTTGAATTGTAAGACGCAAACGCTCTGCACAAAACTGACTATGAGACAAATGCATTCCTTTGGCGTCTCAGAGTGGCATCTGGCAGAGATAATCTCGTAGATTCATCTAAGGATCCCGTAGACCCTTAGATGAATCTACGAGAATTCTCTACCTACGAAGACAATCTCTTGGAGACTGGGGGGCTGTCCCTTTCGGGTGTCTTTTTACTTTCTCGTATACGAAGTATACAAAGTATTGTAATCGTCAAAAAATTCGAACTCGAGATTTTGGCGAATCTCCACGTTTTATTTTTGTGCAACACTGCTCCGCTAAGGGCTTTGCACCTTTCGGGTAGGTTGGGTCGGTGTGGGTTCCTTTTCCTTACATAATTTATGTAAAATATCCAGCTGCAGTGCACTGATGTCTATAAGATAAGCAAGTGAGAATGTTTTTCCCTCGAATTTCTCGTATGCTTTCACGATATGAGTTGTGAAAGGTACGATGTATTTTGAGCCGCTTCCGTTTTTAATACTGGGTCTAAAATTTGACACGAATCAAAAATTTTATTGTCGAGACCACATATCAAAATTTCATTTTTCTAGATTTAGTTTTTAAGTTATCGTGCTCACATACAAACGAAAAGACAGACCAACAGACAATCAAATTTTGGTCTTGTCCAAATTTTGATCTAACTCAAGAATTCTAATTGAAATTATATGCCATAATTCATGCACCTAGATTCTTTTTTTGTAATTGAATTCCCGAGCATACGAATGAACAGACTTTACCCTAGAAGAATTTCGACTAAAATTTCATACAGATGGATCTACAGTTTGGATACAAATAGCACATACTGAATTTCGCCCGCCAGTCTCTTTTACTTTTTGAACTATCATGTTCACAGGCAGATACAATTCTAAAAATGCATTTTTCGATCTCGGAGAAGTCAGAACTAAGAAGTCGAATCTTTCGACAATTGTATTATTTTTGCTTTGTATATTTCACATACAAGAAAGCAAAATCCCAGAAAATTTGCCGCGAATGTATTAATTTAAGTAGCACAAGTCTTTATTAAAGCTTCGACTGCTTATCCCGTGATTTTCGCGGGTAGGAAGCAAGTTTATTTTCTACTATATCCAGCAATTTTCGCAAGATAATGTGTGTACTTAGTACTTTTATAGCGTTGAATCATATTATACTATTAAGGCTTTGAATACAAATAATTAGTCTGGTTCAATGGTATTTGAACATGTTTGCAAGCCCTGCACCTAAATGGCGACTCTAAAAAAATAGACAGTCAGAGTTAAAGATCTATCCATTATCAGTAGTATTACAAATTGTTATAAAGTATTCCTTATAAGACTTGCAAACAGAGAATACAAACAACGAATTTAACCCAACAACGATAAGTGCCAATCCAATTTGATATATGTTACTTTTAAGAAAATGAACATATTTACCAATAAATGAAAATAACTATGATCTTTAATAGTTCTTTATTATGAAACAAAAATTCTAGATTAATTTTTAATATTTAAAATGATGAGTTTATATCGAAGCAGATATGATGATCTAATGCGAGGAAAGCTAATTGGAGTGACCAAAAATTAAATTTAAACTAACAATGAAAACAGGCACATAAAAGAAGCAAAGTTTTAGCGCTGCTACTTTAAATCTGTTTAAAATTTGCTGAAGTCCAGTCCAGTAAATACATTTCGAAGTTTTGAAGAAAAGTTACCTTCCACTTAACAAATATAAAATCTCCGAAAAGCTGAAATTCAATCAGCATATTTTCGATTAGAGACGGTGAAGTTCTTCGTGTCGTACTTTGTATGCTTGTACCCATTGCTGAAGGTCGTAATATATCCATTCAAACGGAAAACGTTCTTTAAACAGGCAAACAACGTCCCATATCATGCGAGACACGACAGACCTTTTATTGTTTTCAACTGCTTTCCTGGCCATCAGCCAAGTAAATGCCAGGCCATTGATGATGCTTACATTCACTGGTTTCGTCTTGTCAATAACCAGTCCAAGAAATTGATGTGTGTAGTTCTTGAACGTATCACCCGGCAATTCCAACCATTTGTTAACATCGAATCCTTCATGAGTAGCCATCAGCCAAGCATCATCCATCGCGCAATGATGACAAACTGCCCATCCTATGTCTGAATTAAAATAACTTTTATTGGAATTATCCGCCCGAAGACGGTCCAAATCGTATAAAGGAGCCCAACCTCTGACGTTGTTAGAACGGAATGCGAAGTCAATTACTTCTATTATAAAAAAGAAAAGCATCTGAGGTTCAACCAAAATGTCCTCATCTGAAAATTTGGATGGACGATCAATTTTCCAAAAAACTCTGTGATAATAAAGTTCATCGTCCATTTCGAGACACGCGCGAGATTGACATCAACATAACACAAGCACTACTACTGGTTAATCTGAGGTTTATGGTGCAGTCTGGATTCCCGTCTTTTTTTCTTGGCGCAATTTCCAATTTTTGTCGCCAAGAGATGGGCTGCTCGAAACAGAGAAATTAATCGATTTATTGAGTTATTTGCAGTGGAAGACATTTGTTCATACTACAATAATCTTTCTATTCAAAAACCGATTGAAAACTTTCGAAATAGAAAATATCTAGAAATCCTGGGAGATCTACCCTCCATCTTATCCCTTGCACCTTGGTTGAAAAATAGACGCGAGGACATCATTATTACTCGCATTTTAACCAGAATGATCATCACCCCAGCTCTTTTGCACAAATTTGGGGGTGTATTCTGGTACCCCCGGTTGGGTTGGGAGACGTCACTTTTCCCGTTGTTAACGTGCGGAAAAAGTGACGTCTATCAACCCAACCGGCGTTTCCAGAATAGACCCGTTAACCTAATGGCTTATGGTTAGCACTTGAACGTCGCATTTTTGACTCGGCGCCATCGTGCGCCACACGAACTTGCACGTATTGAACCACACGAACTTGGGCCTGCCCGTTGCTAGAGAAGCCGTAGGATGTTTTGCAGGCATCTCGAGCAAAGTTAAAGATGCCACTCGAAGCTGCGCAAAGAAAAAATGGCAGCAAACAAGACCGTATCATTAACTACAGTTTTAACCCAACTACTTACTTAGAATGTTAACAATTCTAAGGGGTCTATTCTGGTACCCCCGGTTGGGTTGGGTTCCGCACGTTAACAGATTCCCAAGTTACCACACTTCCTCGAACTAAAATTCTCGATTAAATTGTGATTTATTTTTGAAGTTCCAATCCTAATTTACTTAGAGAAGTTTCAATTTTCCTGTTTTGGTGTAACTTTCAGTACTGATAAATAAATTTCGTCCACGCAAGGAAGTATCAAAGAAAGTTTTGTTTATTAATTAACGTATGTCATACGATACTTTTTGAGGGAATGATTATGCAAATATTTTCTGCGTTTTTTTATATCCTAGAGCAGGGATTCCCGACCTTTATTCCCTCGCGTACCCCTTGATATACCTTTACATTTTCACGTACCCCTATACTGCCATAATACTCTTCCTCACACTAACCACCCGCCTATGTAAAAAAATTTTCACCAAAACTGTTAGAGGCTTAGGGGTCTATATTTGAGGTTTCTTACAGAGATGTCACTTTTCCTGTTTTAACAAAGCTGAAAAAGTCTCCCAACCCAACCGGGGGTACCAGAATAGACTCCTTAGGTTAACTGAAGAGTCAAGTGACTCGAATTATTAACATTGGCTGAACTTGTTTCTTATTTTACACTTATACAATAGTATTAGTTCAACTTCGAAACAAATGAAATCAGAGAGAGCAAGAGAGTACTGTAATAATTTCGCATTAATTTATAAGGACAGCTAAAAATTACCCTCCAAAACAATCAACTGTTCAATTGGAATAGTTATTAAATAGAAACTATTAACTTGGCGAAACAAAATTCTGTAACTTTTTTAATTCTTTATATTTTCTTGTTTCCGCCATTACCAACTTTGATTTCGTGTACCTCCAGGGGTACGCGTACCACAGGTTGGGAACCACGGGCCTCGAGTGATTTATTAGATCATCTTCTCGTTTCGTTTGCGGAATTTGGGGACTGAAAATTTAATTTCGAATAGTCTAACGACGAGAACGATATCTAATTCTTTATCTCTAAACTGCCCAAAATTAGGAGATTCAAGTCGCAATAGTTTTGGATTACTGTCAGATGACGAAGACAACACATAAGCATGCTCCCTTTCTGCACACATCTAATGGAATTCTTAAATCTTTTCTATTTGACACTCAAATTTACAGATATCTTGAGAAAGTAAGCAAATTGAATGCCAATTAATGATAGGTTGATTACCAATATATCTTAAAAATGAAGGCAGTTTCTTTAAT
>BGPR01000206.1:413875-438296 GCA_013235015.1 Araneus ventricosus | reverse complement strand
TGGAAACTAGATGTAATGTTTGCAAACGTGTTCAAATACCTTTGAGCCAAGCTAGTTATCATTTATATGCAAAGCGTTATTAATTTAATATGATCCAACGCTATAAAAGTACTAAGTAAACACATTAGACTGTGAAAGTCGCAGGATGAAACAAAAAGTAGATTTGCTTCCAACCCGAGGAAATAGCGGGAAAAGCAGTCAGAAGGTTAAACTAAACTAAAAATCTAGATATTTATGGACCTCAGAGTTCTCTATCATGATTTCTCTAGATATTTGTAGCTCCGCAATTTGAAATCAGGAAACAAAATAAAATATATTTGTTTTAATGATTCTTACGTCGTGAATCTTGAGAAACTTACTTCTCAATGGTTCAAGGGAATACAGTTTCCTGAGTTATAAATTGGAAACCGTTATCTTAAGTATTTTTCCAATTACAAAAATGAACACAAAGTGTTTCTGAACAATTAAGAGAAAGCATTAAAGGCGTCACGCATACGAAAAATAATTATCGCATTTTTCCGCAAAAATCCCTAGAGGGAGAGAAAGCGAGGGAAAAATCGTGCAAAACCTCAGAGAATAACTCGCGAAACAACAGGATTAGAAAAAAAATCAGTTATGCAGAAAATATTTAAACAAATGTAACGTCATCTGATTAGAAAACACCATTAGTGCAGAAGAGGAAACAAAAAATAAATAACGCATTTGCGAAATTAGTAAACAGTGGAAAACATTACGTTGAGAGTTTAAACCGAAATAAATAAATAATGAGGAATGTAAAGAAGGAAACTGAAAATAATAAAGAAAGAAGAAAAAAGGAAGAAAAAGCGTTTTTGAAGAAAATTTTTCATCAGGAGAAAAATTCTGGGAACGCAGTGCCGAAAAAGAGACAAAGCTAAAGCATTAATCATTCACACTTGCTGGTTCCAGGCACTTGTATTTTAGTTTTCTGGGATTTAAACCAAAAGTTTGGACTCGCCTAAGTGGTTTAGTGCTAGTGATGACATTCTAAAAGGGTTTCCGGACGACTATTTTTCATCTTTTTTTCCATCTTTCGGTCAGGGCAATGAAAATTCTTTGCATAAGGTGGAAAAAATGTTTTGAAATTGATTATTTCAACTGTATCGAGAGCATTTTAAAGCCATTAAGGTTATTTTTTCCAGTACTTGATGTATTGGAATTTAATCTTTATTATAAATCTAACCATCAGCACAGCATCTCTCCCACCCCTCCAGGTCGGATTTCTTTTGTTTTCCAACTTATAGGTAACTAACGATACAGTGATTATAGCTGGAAAAGGTAATGGAATATAACAAATGATACCTTCGTAAAGGCATGAGTTTAATTTAGTTATATTAACGTCCCGTTTTGAAACAACAGAGGGCTATTTTGGGACGGACCTCGTAATTTTGAACTACGCTCAGATGACGAGAGCGATACCTGAGATGGCACCCACTTCACCATACTTCCGCACCTCTTGCTTTTCCGAACAGTTTTTAAATTTATTGCGTTAGAAATGTTTTTGTATTTGGTATGGAGAGAAAGAGTCTTCATTTTGTCATTCTTTATTTTGTGAGTATCATTCGCCACACTTGGTGGTTGAGTGCATGCAAATAAAGCTATTCTCTCCTCACCGTGGTGGGTTGAACTAGGTTCATACTCCCAGCTCTTATGTATTTAAAAGTACTGTCCCTGTTCGGGCAATGCCTGTATCATTTTATTGTATCCAATAAATCCAGTCCTCCACATGCTGGTGGGACGACTCTCTCCCCGCTGGCCCTCTACCGGTCTTACATCCTGCTTGGGTAGGCCGGGCCAGTGTGGGTATTTTTGCACCATTAAAAATGATAAATTTTTGAATAATTAGTTGTTGGACTTACCATTAAAAATTCTTGCCGATAATTTCTTTAATTACGCATAGAAAATCTAAAAAAGTGTTTCATGAATACAAACTTAACGCATAAATAGTGTTGCAACAGAAAAGGTACATGTATATAAATATTTCACGCAAAGAACTGCATAGAAGTTGTTAAGCGAATATGTATATTCGAATAGAATTTAAAAAATAATTTTATCTAGTTGTTAAAAATGTATAAATTTGAACAAACTAGTCTTGTTTATGTTTTAAAAACGTTTATTTGAAAATAACACCAAACACAGAATGATCGAAAGTTGAATAACATATTGCTCCGAAAAGTTATGATAATTTAATTTTCATCTAATACTGAAGATTTATAAATCACATTTCTATAGAATCCAAATATCATTTACTTAAATTTTGATGCTTTTGAAAAATAACATAGATAGCAGTTTCAACAATTTCGCTTGAGTCAGTCTATTAAGCAGCAACAACTGTAAACATTAGTCTTGAAATTTTTATATAGACCCACATAAGGATATCACATTTAAAGCGTGTTCTGTGCCCTTTTGCAACCAAATATTCTGATTGGCATCTTTGAATTTCTCTAAAAGTATCATAAATCATTTTTTACGATTCAAACGGATTGATTTTGACGACGGAAGGAAATTTTGATGAACTTCAGAAGGTATTATCCTTAGAAAATGTTTTTTTTTCACAAGGTAAAGTTGTTAAGCTGGCATATTATCTGTAAATTGCATGATGCGTGATATGAAAATCGTTCTAAACGCTCTGCAGGGCAGACCGTTGAGTCTAGAGCTACCAAATTTATCACCTAATTACCTCTTTGGTAGCGGGTGCTTATTGAAGAACGATTTAAAATTTTTAAAATTATATTCTTAATTAATTAAAAATTAATCGAAATTTATCGTTTTTTCTCACGTTCAGAGCATGTTATCACATAAAAACCAATTTACACCTATTTCAAATTTTTAAAAATTAGTTCTTCTCTGATGTTAATTTTATTTCCGTGAAATTTTATCTTTAATTTAAATAATTTTTTTAAAATTCATTATGCAACGACTGATGCAATAGATTTTTTTTATATTTCAATCGCTACTGAAGTGCTCAGAAGTCTGTTTAATTGCGGAGGCAGATTTCATAGTATAACCTTTAATTCAAAAAAACTAGTAAAGTTACAATTCAAAAATATTTAATTTTCAAGATTTGATTGCCTAATTTTGTTTCAATTCACTTTAAGTATCTCACATTTTATATTATTTTAATATAATTTTATGAATTTGTAAACTTGATTAGAAAGACGGCTGAATAATATTATCTACGCCTCCACTTCTCATCCACCTACACCCGGGGCCACAGTTATGACGTGATGACCAAATGCCCAATTCCATCCATCTAGCTCATAGTTACCTTATTCACATACACACACAAACACAATTTCAGCTGAATTTTTTTATGGACAACGTGTGAAGGAGAGTTGTTAAGGATATCAGATATGGAAAAACTAGCTGATGCCCGCGACTTGGTCCACTTAGTAACACATTATTGGTACCTTCTTGCTCGGGATAAAATACCTTCATGTATTTATAGTTTTAATGTAAGAAATCCACTCATGCTCCAAAAAAAACTGCAGGCCATAACAATAAAAAAACTGAAACACTTTCAAAAATTAATTAAAATTAAACGGAATGTTGCATGGAAATGAAATTAGTATCATTGAAAAGCTAATTGTTTGAACTTTAAGATGATGTTAAAACGACTTTTGTGTGATAATATGCTCCCAAGTTATCGTGGTGAAACGTTAATGTTTAAGGTAATTTTTTATTAATAAAAATTCTAATTAAAATTTGAAAAAATCCTTTTTTAATAAGCCCTTACTACACAAGAAGCAACCACCTGCCAAATTTCTATAGTCCCAGTAGTTTGTTAGATTCGTTTATTAGTCAGTGATTGGCTTTCTCTTATATATATATAGATTTATAGAATAAAAAGCAAATTCAAATTTTTCCTCAGATTTCGAAGCAAAAGAATCTATTGTTACAAGTCTTACTGTGAGTGTATGGTGTAAACAATACAAGACGTAGGATAATGGAGAATGAAGGTTTATTTACAAATATGCAGGAAAACACGTAGCACAGGTACAGGAAACAATAGTTCTTGCACAGATTACCAATGTAAACAGACAACAATTCCCAGGTAGCAACAGTTCAGCACTTTGTTATCTAAAAACACAAACAGTCAGCAAATAACTAGTAACGACAATAACTGTACTTTCAATAGCGCTCAGCTCACTAGCTTCCTAGCTCGCACTGCGGACGAACTCCAAAGACGTTCGCGCTCCAAGGCGATTCCAGTCGATCAACATACACACCCCGTCATCCAAGCGCTTTCCTTATATAGTTTCCCGCGGCAGGCCGTGACGTCACATGGAATCTTCTAGTACATTCAAGCGTATCTCCTCTGCTAATAGAGATATCGAGAAGATTCCAGCATCTTTGACATCACATATTTCGTAGCTAAAGTCGCCAAATTTGTCACCAAGTCGCCAAGTTTGTCGCCAAGGTCAGGGGTCCAGACGTGGCTGCTGTCGGTCATCTCATACTTACCCCTGTAAAACTCTCTTCCCAACCATAAGACTCACATGGCTGGGAAGCGACTTTCCAATTGCTAGAAAAATTAATGTGCTTTTAAACACAGTCTGATATAACACTATCCTTGTATACTGCTTATCCAGTTTGGTATTCAAGCGATACCTAGTCTCATTCTTCGCATAGAATTTGCCTTAGATAGTCAGAAATTATGGTATAAATGATCTTACAGGCTATTTCATTAATTCAATTGAAAGAGCATTTAGTTAGAATTACAAACAAGTTTACATTTATTTCTTCGCTGTCTAGACAGGAAGTAAAAGTAATTTTCGATTAGACTGCAAATGATATTTAATAACGTACTTTCAGGCAAATTAAATTTTGATTGGATGAATAAACAGATATTTTTGCATGAAATTAATAATTAAATATTTAAAATAAATTAATGTGCTTTTAAACACAGTCTGATATAAATCAAGAAAATTTAACGTCACTATTTCATTTCTTGTTCGTTTCACTGTAAAGCGTCGCAACAGGTTACTTCCTGGGATGCGATAAAGCGATTTAGTTAAATTGTGTAGACAGGGCTAAAGCAAACACATACATATGTTGATTTTATATCAAAATGTATATAAAAAATTCAGACACAGCAAAATATACAACATATGACATTTTGTTTTCGATCTGTAATTTGGATTCTATCAGATGATAACATACAACAATTTAAAAGCAGATGCAGTTTACTTATACAAGTGTTTTGAACCATTAAGACTTTTTTTTACCAATTTCACATACGACATTTCGATACGACATTGACGATATACAGGGTTCCCACTTAAATAAGGGTTTTTTAACTTCAGAACGACGGAATCTATAGTCATGAAAGTCTAGGTATGGTGAAACGTCTATGCGCTATACAATAAGCCCACTTACAACGCCACCTGGTGGTAAACTACGGAGTTAGCGTTCCTATCTCGAAAACAGTACAAAATAGGGATAAAATGTTAATTACAAAGTTTTAGAGCTTTATGAATTTAGTACAAAAAGACACCTTGTGCTCATTAATACGAAGAATAAAATGCTTAAAATGCAGATTTGATTCTTCGCGATTTCTGAAACTGTAACGTTACAAAGCTGGTTAAAAAGAGAAAAAACAATTAGGCGTCTCAAGATACCTTTATTTTCGGTGTTCAAAGTGCTCTCCACCATCTACAATACAGATTTGAGCCCTTGTTTGAATTTCACTTTGCACTTGTTTTAGCGCATAATTTAGCTAAAGTAATACGTTATCGAAAGTCCGGCAATATTGGCGGAAAGGTCGCATAGACCCACTGTTTAAGTTATTCCCACATAAAAACGTGTAATAGAGTCATTTTTTTGTCCGAAAAATAACATTTTCTCCTTTTGTCCATGTCTTTTAACGTCACAATTTCGAAAAATGCGAACAAACGAATGTAAATTTTAAACGTTCTGTTCTTCGTATTAATGCGAATAAGGTGTCATTTTGTACTAAATCGATAACGCGCTACAACTTTGTAATTAACATTTTACTATTTTGTACTGTTTTCGAGATAGGAACGCTAACTCCAGAGTTTACCACCATGTGACGCTGTAAGTGAGCTCATCGCATAGCGCATAGACGTTTTACTATACCTCGGCACTACTTTCATGACTACAGCTGCCGTCGTTCTGAAGTTAAGAGGGCTTGGCCCGTATTTAAGTGAGAACCCTGTATATGTTACAGTTAAAGCGAGAAATTAAAGCGCCGACAAAAGACGGGCAGTTACGCGTTGACCGCGCCCAATGTCAGCCTGGAAGGAAGGCGCACGACTGCGGTTGGATGATTTGTTCAGCTCGTTGACAAATCACTGAAAATTAATCCTTCGGCCATTCCCTTGGTTGTGAGGGGTAGGTGTTTAAGAAAGGAAGACGATGGAGGGAGAAGAGGAGACGATGGCTAAGAAGTAAACACACGGGGTGCTACTCCGTGATGTTGGTTTGCGGAATCTGAACTTTGATGAAACGGGCGTTTATTGATCCCGTGACTGTAGCTAAATCCTCGGCTAGGCTAGCTCCTTTGGTTAGCTGTGGAATCGAATAATAGCATCCCTTTGGTGGATCGCTGGAATTTAGCGGGCGTTTTGCATAACCTCGCTGTCAAATACCGACCCCGACATCTCTTCCTCATCCTGAGTAAACCTTTAGTCAGAGCCTGGCTATAATAATCCCTGTGGTTGATTACTGCAATTAATTGAGCGTCCTGTAACCTCAATTTCATCTACCGGTCCTCGGTGTCTTTGAAACTAGCCCTGAGTTGTTAAGATTTGCTGAACTCTCACAGTTTCTGAACTTATCATCACTTGCTTCACGAGCGAACTCACCTTAATAACTGCGACTAAGTTCAGTCACGTTCAGTATTGACTCTCGCGATAAAAATCCGGAATTTATTCTTTATTATTGAATGTACAAATCATTTGTAAATGTGACCTGTAAATAGGCCATTAATCAAGAACTTTTATTAAATTTTGATGTGCTGTAATTCTGTGTCTGTTGATCTCTAATCAGACCCCTGTAACACTGGGCTGAGACCTTACACTAGGTATTTCATGATTTACTTAGTTATTTTCAATCCGTTGCCACATAGAAAAATTGGCATTTCATAAAATACCTAGTTGAATACCTAGTTATTGTATGAAATAACTGAATTATACGCTTTAACGGTAACAGATATAATTCTTAAAGTCGTCGATTTTATAGAAATTTCTGAAAAATTTATTTAAATTGCATTCATTTTAATTACTTTAATTGCATCAAATTGAAAAACATATATTTTACAAAAATGGCTTGAATTTTTAAAAATAACGCTCTATTCTTAAGCAAAGAAATACTTTGAGAAAATGGCGTTTCTAATTCGTTGATAGTCTCAAAATAAAGGAGAAAAAGGGCCAAGTTTCAATGGTTTTACTTTTATATAATACGATTAACAAATTTTATTGACATTCGCTGTTAAATGAAATAAATACATAGAGAAAACCTAACATAATAGAAAATTTGTATTAGACTTGTTGCAACCTAACAAAAAATATTGTAACTTGAAACCTCTTATGAGGTAATAACTATCAAAAATCGAAGCGAAATTTGTCACCGCAAGTTATTCATTGAGTATCAAACCATCATCATGAAGTTTTATATAGCCGAACTGTAATGTTCAAGGCTTGAAAAATATTTTTGAATATATTTCAACACATTTGGCTAAAGCCGATTTCAAAAAGCAACAGTATTAATGTGTAATTGAACCTAGTTTTAACTGCATAACTGGGTTCAATTACACATAGATACTGTTGCTTTTTCCAATCGGCAATATAATGTATTGTAATGTTGAAGGCTTGAAAAATATATCTGAATATAATTCAACACATTTGGCTAAAGCGGATTTCAAAAAGCAGCTGTGTCAATGTACAATTGGACTCAGTTATGCGATTTAAAACTAACTGATTATATTTTGAAATAATGTTGTTCCCACAAGAAATTACAGGAAAACTTCTAATGCTAAATTTTTTCAAACTTAATTATTGCATTTTTAGTAGTCGATTGTCCAATGGACTGGAGGTGTTTCAATAGCAGATTTTGTGCACATAGGTGTAGTGAGCAATAGTGAATCCAAAATAAATCAATATCCAAAATAACCGCATGGTAGTTGGTTCCCGATTGAGCAACTGCGTCCAATTTTTACTTATTATTACTGTGCATTAAAATAAATTATTTATTAAATTCAAAACACGATAGGCGAAAGCGGGCGGTGAAATTATTTAACTTAAAAAAAAAGCAAAACGTTTCATTTTACGTTTGAAACATGTTCTTAGTGAAGCTAAAATACGAAATTAAATCAAAAATGTTCAAATCAGGCGTTCATAAATATAAATTTATAGGAAAGATTGATGGCAACAACTTCTAAATTTTTTTGTCTGCGTGGATACCACCTACTTCATTCCGTAAACAATATCATAATAATTTAAAAGTTTCTTTTTATGAACATCCATCATTTTCTTAAGTACTTTGCAAAAAATGTCAACATACGGAAGTGCTGTCTTGTAATACATTACTTTAAAAAGAGTAGCATCACCTTCAGATTGATCCTCCTCCTAAACCACGGAACTATCTCTCCTCTCTACTCCTGCTTTCATCAGCACTGCTTCCTTAATTCACCCACTATCAACTCCTTTTTACACAATCAAACGATTACGCTCAATCCTTTAACACACGCACCCTCGCCCTCACGCGACAGCTAGTGTCAATCAAAACCGCGAAAATCGAAGCGAAGAAACTTCCACTAGCATTGTTCCACACTTTATTCTCAATCAATCTTCTGCGCCTTCCCCATCTTCTTTCTCATCCCCCAGCCCACCCCTCGTACTTTCCGGTGGCAACAACTCTATCCAACCCCTCATTCTTCACCGATATCGGTTGTTCGGCCACTTTGGAGTGGGGGAAGAGAATTTTTTTCTCCCCTCCACCCTCTCCCAACTCACCCCTCCATCCCTTTTGGATTTTGACAGCCGTCTCGTCGATAGAGGATCGTCTGAAATATAAATCGTCTGCAAGATTTATGGTGAGACGTGGACTATTAAAAATTTATATTGGATTAATGGTTTTTTCATTATATTACATGTTGTTTACTTGAAGAGGATAGATCCATAATATTTATCGTCTGCACAGGAGGTGGGATAAGTTTCATAAATATCAACATGTCTCTACTAACAAAAGAATGAACAGGTATTTGGGATTATTTTGAAAAATGATACATGTCCCATTAAAAGTACAAACAATGATTTTCTTTTATTATCTTACATTAAATATACTTAATTGAACAGTCAGATTATAATACCTAATAATTTCTAATTATTTATGTAATGTAATTATTAATTTGTCTGTTTTTATGATTCTTAATACAGATATTAACTCGTGAAATCATATATGTAGACAGTAAAATCACACATTTATCATAATAATTTCGTTCATTGAACATACGCAGCCCCCGCACATACACAGAACATACGATATTCAGATATTCAGTCACAATAAATAACATTGCAAAAATTGCTGAGAAATATCCATAAACGCAGCGAAAATATACCCTAGAAGACTTTGCAGGAACAACCAAGAATATTGTCTTTGTTTCCAAGACCTGAATAAAAATAAATACAAAAATGTTGAGGATGTAGAGGAGAAGGAAAGTAAACTTAAGGTTGTAAAAAGTTTAACCTTTAAATTACAAGTAAGCGAAATCCAAGATCTTCTCTCAACATTGAGATTTCAGCGGAGAAGAGGTATGTGCTTTCCTCGCTTTTTAAGGGATTGAAAGATAAATCTATGATTCCTTTAAAAAATCTATGAACCAACATTTCTTCAATGATAACATATCTATCGATCCAGCATGCCGCGAAACTGAAGAAAATGGGAGTAATATTAGTTACAGGGTGATTAGATACCCGACACATTGGTGGTTCGAGGGGAATGAAATCTTAATGCCTTAGTTGTACAGTGTATGAATAAACCAGTAAGCAGAAGCATTATATTGTTACAAAAGTCTTTCTGTGAGTGTATGGTGTGAACAGTCCAACACGCAGGATAATGGAGAATGAAGGTTTATTCACAAATATGCAGGAAAACACGTAGCACAGGAACAGGAAACAATAGTTCTTGCGCAGATTAGCAATGTAAACAGACAACAATTCACAGGTAATAACAGTTCAGCAGTTAGATATTTAGCAACACAAATAGTCAGCAAATCACCAATAACGACAATAACAGCACTTTCAATAGCGCTCTGCTCACCGGCTTCCTAGATCGCGCTGCAGACGAAACTCTACAGTCGTTCTCAATGGATAAACACTATTATCGCTTGGCGTCTAACAACTTACTAGCTCGCACAGCGGATAGAACTCCAAAGACGTTCGCGCTCCAAGGCGATCCCAGTCGATCAACCATTTTCCGCCATCCAAGCGCTGTCCTTATATAGTCTCCCCCGGCAGGCCGTGTCGTCACATGGAATCATCTAGTACATTCAAGCGTATTTCCTCTCCTAATAGAGATATCGAGAAGATTCCAGCACCTTTGAGATCCCATATTTCTTCGCCAAAGTTGCCAAATTTGTCGCCAAACCGCCAAGATGGTCGCCAAGGTCAGGGGTCCACATGTGGCTGCTTCCCGTCATCTCATACTTACCCATGTAAAACTCTCTTCCCAACCATAAGACTCACATTGCTGCGAAGCGACTTTCCATGTTTGTAACAACATCAACTGGCACAACGTATGCACCACCCAGAAGCAAGGATATTATACCTCGTGGCTTAGTATATGTACAAACCAGTATACAGGCGTATTATATATAGTGGTACAACATTATGTACCGCCTTTCGGGAAAAGATTAAGTACACTAGAATGAAACCATGTAGAATGTTCTAGAATCTAGAAGAAAGCGGTAATAGGTAAACTGAGAAAGCTTTCAAATTAAAATTTTTCAGATTCTCTACACTTTTAGTCGATCTCTAGATCTTCTATTTGAAAAAATGGTCTGTTACACTGACAAGACAACGGGTAATTATCGATGCTTCCAGCTGTTTCAGGAACTAGAGTCAATAACAACTCAAGTCGACAAACCGGCGAAAAGAGTACGAGGTTAGCATGAAGCTCAGTTAAATAAATAGTCCTGCTGGGTATTTAAAAGCAATCGATTTATTAGAACAGAATTTATTTTTAACCTTCCAAACGTCTAGTTATTTACAATGAAACTTCCTTGAAACTGAAGCAGGTCATTAAGTTCGGAAATGAAGAAACGAAGAAACCCTGGACAGCCGAATTTCCATCCTGGAGTTAACTCTTCAAATCCCGAGACGACTTTTTCTTCTAGTCCTTTTAAAACTGGCCATTTTGGGAAGATACGACATGAATTGGACTCTCCAAACCTGGGTGGTCATATTCAACCCCCATCCCCTGCTGTAACCTTCCCTTAAAACACACGAATATGGGCTGTGGTGGACAAGTTATAATTGGACCTCCTACCACGCTTAACTCTTAAGCGATCTCAGAAACTCCCCTCCCCTCAAAAGAAGCCAACCGCCTCAGACCGGCTTTCGTCGCTCTTAAGGGAAAAATTCTAGCCCGCCCCGGACCGCCTCGCTCGGTGTGGGAGGGTTCAAAGCCGTTCCTCGCGCTGTAGGGAAAGACAACACTAAGTGAAAACGCTTTTGTAACAGTTAGCTCAAATGGAAAAAGTAGGTTCGTCCACTTGCAGGACAAACTCAAATAAAATAAATTCTTTATAGTAAAACTCTATATTTAAAATGATTTTTTTAATTTTATGGATCTCTTCTTGTTTCTCTAAGAAGAGTAGAAATACGTGTTACGTCACTCAACTGTGATGAGGTCTATCTTAGCTTTCCACGTACTCTCAACTTAACCTCCCAGCGGGCGCGCTTACGCAAATTTTACGACATATCGTGCGTCGTATTACATATATATATCGTGTTATTTTACAAAAATAAATGCAACTTTTTATGTTATCTGTAGTATTTATTAGCCTAATAGTAAACAAAGATTTTATAAATAAAATTGCACTTAAATAAATAAAATAGCGATATAAATATGTAGTGCTATGCACAATTCAAGTATCTCTTGCAAAGACGAGCCCGCTGGAAAGTTAAGTTGCCATCGACTATAGTGACACACATCAAGTAGTAATCGCTACGCCATCGATATCTATAACACCAAACCATCCCTTAAAGAAAGACAACCAAATATGCCTGGTTAAGACAACCAACGTAGAAAACGAAATGGAGAAAAAGACCAAGAAGGAATCGCGTGATGTTTATTTCGGAAAGAAATTGAATATACATTTTTTTCAAAATATTTACCATCCTTTCTCGCCCCACAACTACCTGTTCTATTGTATTTTTTCTAGCGTGAGGAGTGTCTGTGGAGAGAAAATAGCAGCTTTAGGGGTGGCTGTTGTGAGTCAAAAATCCAATTTCCAGCCACCGCATCCCAGTTTAGGCATGACTTGAGAATGAGTATCTAACCCTCCCCCCTCAAAACCCTTGAGGGGTCATCTGGACTGACACAAGGGGGAGGAGGCCTGATAGATGTCAGGAACTTAAACGATCAATGATATTGACTACAACTTCCACTGCCTCCACGCCGTGTTTTGGGATGGAAGTTTCCACAAAACAAAGTAAAGGTTTGTTCAAGTACTCCATCAGTATGATTTATTTCTTCTGCTCTGGAGTTGTTTAGCTGTTGGAATAATGATGGCTCGGCATCTCCAGCCGCCAACCGAACAATGCTGCTCAAGATATTTTTCAAAAATTAAAAATAGAAATGGTACTTAAAAAGAACTATTGTGCATTAATTCCTACATTCAGTGTTAAATTCTTTAAAAAAAAGAAACCGAAATGTAACTATTATGTAAAAATTCTAACATTCTGGCAGCGCCAGATTTCCCATAGGGACAACCTTGAGCATGACCTAGGGTGCATATACAGAAGAAATAACAGCCAAATATTTACAAACTTTTCAGCATAATTTTGAAAAGGCATATATATATTAACAAAAGAAAATATTAAAACCATTTCAGAAAAGATAAAAACAAAACAACAATACAGAACATACCGCTCATGTCCGTGATGCGTCATCTGCAGGGAAATCCCGAACGAGCGTATATTTATTATCGGTGTTTTCTAACACAAACTCTAGCAATAATGCTAAAAAGTGTTTAGCATTATTGCTAGAGTTTGTTAATATTTCTCACTTTTCGGATGTATTGCTTCATTGGCGCATTCACCGTGTTAGTGAACTTTTTCCATTTTTAAATCTATTCTAGAATTTATGTTAACCATAAAGTATCTGTTTCCTAATGTTTACTTCATTTGAATTAGTATTTCTTTATTAAAGTATTAATTACTTGATTGTTTATTGCTCTTTTTGTATATAAATGTCTTTTATCTTGATTTCTGTATTTGTTTATTATTGTATATATATATACATAAAATGTATTCGCTGTTGTAGTCGTTAAATGATTAAACAGGCCGAGTTATTAACTAATTTCTTTTTATTATGGGAAAGTGACGAAATGTACTTACATCTTCGTTTAAGTTTTAAGCCAAAAGTGAGCAGAAGATCCCTGCTTTTTCTCAGGTAGGGATTTAACAGATAGACACGTGATCAAAGTGAAGGGAATAATAGCTATTTTTAATATATTACGTAAGTGTTTTAGGGAAAATGCATGGCGGCGATAAGTCGCTGATTTCGTGATTTGTGTGCGCGTGGAAACGATTAAAATATTCTTTTAGTAACAAATATGCCAAAACGAGAGATTTAATAAACCTCCAGAGCGGGAAAAGAACGAAACTGGAGTTTCAGAAATGTGACTTTGGAATACATTAAGATTTTAAAATATATAATATTAGAATTTGAAATAAAATTAAGTGAGATTATATATATATATATATATATATATATATATATATATATATATATATATATATATATAGATATATAGATAAATTTTATTTAGGTAATTTTATTTTAATTTTAATTTCTAGATTAATATTTGCATATATTTAAAATATAACACATGTTTTGATTAATTGAAATATTTAACTAAATAAATAAATATATATTTTGTGAACATTACCGTCTCTTGCCCTTACACTTCCTCGCATTGAAATGGATTTAAACTGTAAATGCTCAGTGTTTCCTTTAAGCAACTTTTCCAATTTTGTCTTCTAAAATCTTGAGAATAAGACTGAAGCCCTAATGCTGCTATGTACAATAGGATACATATTGAAAATTTTACTAAACAAATTTACAACAGATAGATGGCAACCGATGTTCTTCAATTGAGGTTGCATCTCTTTTTGCTTTTTTTATACGCTTGAGAATACCATATTTCATTCTGCAATGTTGATGGAAATACCCTTATCCTTAATATTAGTTCTTAAAATTCATCAATGTTTAATAGTAAGGAATTTTATCATTTAAATTTTTTTCTAAAATAAAGCCCATTGTTGTTAGTTGGCAGCAAACTGTTTTTTAGCCATAAGCCATACTTAAAAAAAAATAGGAATTTTTAAAGTATTTTTCCGATATTTAATTCAAAAAATGAAAGTCACAAAACCTGTGCCTCTTGCCCTTGCACTTCGTTGCATTGAAATCGATATAATAAAATCTGTCCACTTCAGTGATCCTTCAAGCCTATTCAAGGTCAAGTTTAGTTTAGTTTAGGTAATTTATATTAACGTCCCGTTTTGAAGCAACACAAGAGCTATTTTGGAACGGACCTGGTAATTTTGAACCACGGTTGGATGACGAGGACGACATCTGAGCTGGCACCTCCCTCTCCAAGCTTCCACGCCACACCAACGGGAGGACGTTTGGCTACTACGTATAATTTAGGGTGCAGCGGGCCCCATACACGGCTGATCTTCGGTGGAGTCGGGTTTCGGGCCTGGAGCCCTCCGGCCCCAAGGTCGAGACCTTACCACTAGGCCACCGCGGCCCCTTATTCACGGACAAAAGCGCGAACGAAGAAGTTCTAATATGTATTTCAGACGATTTCAAGAAATTTGATGAAGTATTTTTGCATGTGTTAATTCTGTGCTATTTCACAAGTATTGTAATTTTGAATAAAAAATTTAATGTGGTTCAAAGATTATTTTAAATTATTATATGTCTCAAAGATAAACTATTGTATATTAAATTGAAAATTATATATTAACTTTTTTGTAGGGGGTGCAGAATATACTTTGGCCTAAAGGGTGGAAATGTGTAAATACGGCCCTTAAAGATATAGTAAGGATGCATTCTGTGCGTAGTGCAATGCTGAGCCTATCCCACATCGGCTGTAAATGTTATAATTAATGAATCTTTCTACATTTATACGTATCCATACTATAATAATCTTACAGTGGTGTCATTCTTCTCTACCTATGAAAGAAATTTATTTTTATTGAGTAACACAATCCCCCCTCCAAAAAAATCCAATTTTTTAGCAAACTCGCACCAATTCAATTTTTTCATCATCACGACGAGAGCGGAGTATAAAAAGAAGCCCGCGAAGGGTCAATTCAACAGTCCGCACTCCCCAATGTTTTAGAAACAAAAGAAGGTCACAACTCCGATGGCAACAAAAGAACCCGGGGAGCGAGCTGGGCGGAGGAAGGGATGGACTAGGTGAAAAGAACGCAAGTAAAAGAGAGAATCCCAACTGCGTGAGATTCCTTTATCGGAAGCATATCCCTTGTGCATTGTGCCCGGGGGTCGGGTAGGGGGTTGGCCGAAGGACGGGTGTGTGGGTCTTCTCAATTACTGCAGGCTGTTTAGCCCCCAATCGATATATCGGCCCAAGGAATGCCTACTGCCCGTTCGGGGTTGTTCTTTGCCGTCTTGTCAGATGAGCAGACGAAAAAAAAAAAAAGGATGGTCACGCACCGGCCTCATTGTGGGGTGGAGATCATTCATGCATGCAATAAAAATCTTTTGGTATGAGGTATAAAAATAAAGCAAAGCCTGTTCTGACATGAAAAAGTAAAAATTGGCTGTTTGATATATGGCAGGGGGCCTTAAGTTAGGGAAGAAGCAACACGAAATCGATACATTAGGATTGTGGATTGTAGCAGTTACATCTGGATTTTTATGCTTTGGTTTGTTTCGATAAATAATGAATATTTAATACAATAAAAATATTTCTATTCTGCAAATGTTAATAATGTTTCTTCCACTTTGCGTTGATCATAATTTTATGACTGTATCGCTAGAAATGAACAAGTTGAGAGCACTGCATATTCACCCACATTTTTCAAATGCTTCACTGTCTTCTTATTATTTAAAAGAAGTCTTACGTTTTAAACAATACAGTTGAGTCAGGAACTTCAACTTTAATCATGTGACATTAACCTGGTTATCGAGACAGAATCGGTCACCAAACTTCGACTGTAAATGTGGCATCGTTATGATCCGTAACAGGCATTCCAGATTCACCCATCTTCATCTGTTCGGGGATGAGGATGGCACCTGAACCACCATCTCTCTCTCAATTTTCACGCCACAGCATCCGGAGAGCTTCACGATAATGCGCAGTTACGTTTCTCATGTGAAAGTGACGTCACACTACTCCATTCTGAACAGCGTGTTAAAAGAATGCCGACATCAAAACTGGTAATTAAATTAAGAAAGCATTGGATAAACCTTAGAATTTACTTTGTGTGACTTTTTGAGTTTCCAACAGTTGATAGCACTGCATATTCAGACACATTTTTCAAATGATTCACTACCTTCTTATTATTTAAAAGAAATCTTACGTTTTAAGCAATGCAATTGAGCCAGGAACTTCAACTTTAATCATGTGACATTAACTTGGTTATCGAGAGATAATCGATCAACAAACTTCAACTGTAAATGTGACATCATTATGATCCGTAACAGGCATTCCAGATTCACCCATCTTCATCTGTTTGGGGATGAGGATGGCACCTGAACCACCATCTCCCTCTCTAAATTTTCACGCCACACCAGCCGGAGAGTTTCACGATAATGTACAGTTACGTTTCTTATATGAACGTGGCGTCACACTACTCCATTCTGCACAACGTGTTAAAAGAACGAAGACATCAAAACTGGTAATTAAATTTTTAAAAAATTGGATAAACTTTAGAATTTACTTTGTGTAAATTTTTGAGTTTTTAACAGTTTTATTTAAGATGCCTTATTCGGATATTTGCTTAAGAAAATTAAAATCATATTCTAAGCTGTTTGCTGACTAAATAAACCAGAATAAAGTTTACCAGCTTTAAATATGTCTCTGAAAGTTGAATATTTCAGTTACCGCGTCTAAAAATAGTTGTATGCTTTATAATTGGATGCTTTAGAAACATTTGTATATCCTAATTCCTGTGTAATTCTACACTTCCTAATTTGACAAAACTATGCAACCATAATATCCTTTAGTTTAACAATCTACACTTAACCACAATGATACTAGCGAAACTTTCTCTTCTCGGCGATTATCAGCTTATCTAAGCTCCGAAACTCTAACCTTCATCTGGTCAAATAATAAATTCCGCCTTTTAAAATCCTCTTCCCCAATTTAACACACCAAAACGCAGACGATTATGCCCAACGCAGGCATTATTCGGCACACAACACAGGATGTTCCAAAACAAACTAATTCCTGACGTATGACAGCACCACAAACCTCCGCCCTAATCCGACGGAATCCAATTTTGGACAACACCAGCGTTTTAAAAATACGACTCAGCCGCACCGGTTATGAGACTGTTCACTGCAACCGTACCGGTCCGAAATGTTAGAATTAATTCTCAGGGTGCGAAGTAACCGTAAATTGCAAACGAACTCTAAACTCGAACTTAGAGGCAAAAGCGTTCCGCCACATTTAGCCTGGAAATCCGCGGTAATTATTATCGAGCTAGGTTACGGTTGCGGGTAATGTCTTCTGGCGAGAGCTGTTTTGGTGCACCTCAACACGGGAGAGGGTTCACCAAGGAGTTAGGGGGATGACGAGGGAGTTTTGGTGTGAATTGTAATGAATGAGTCCAGGTAAAGTCTTAGTGCGAATTGGAAGTGAGATTTAAGATGAAATGAAGTGCGAATGGTGAGAGTGTATGGTGGTGATATTCGTGAGCATGTAGTGAATGGTAGGATGTATTCGTAGAAGTTAACTAAACTGTCTTCCAGCAACGTGGGTTGTCAAAATTAAAATTGCCTTGTTTTGCTTCAGAATGAGTTTATTCACTTCATTTTTGTTGCTTGTCTGAAATTTGTAGTTTTCGCCAATTATAAGGCTGATAAAATAGATGTTTGTTTCGACCAAATTATGAAACGGTTTTCTAAGCTCCTTGTACAATCTAACGATTAAGCATTTGTAGAAATTAAGAAGGCTGTCTTTTAGCAACGAATGTTTTCAAAATTTTAAATTGCATTCTTTTGCTTGCAGAAGAACGTATTCATTTTATTTTTATCCTTAGTTGAAATTTTGTATTACAAACCATAAGCTCATAAAATAAATGTTTGCTTTGATCAAATTATAAAGCTTTGTAAGTCATTAATGCGACTAAAAGATTATGACAATACATTATTTAATACAAATATTATACAAACCATAGGCTGATAAAATAAATATTTGCTTCAATCTAATTGTAAAGCTTTGTAAGTCATATGTGTCATCAAAAGATTATGACGATAGAGAAATTATAGGTAGCGAGATATCATGAACGATAACTGATGGACTAAGTTTCGGCCAAACTTTCGAAATTTCAATCCTGGACCCTAGCTTGTAAGGAAGGGAATATAGGTTTAGTTGCATAAAATAACAAAATAATAATTAATAAATCAAATGAAAATAGAAAATCAGCTACTAAAAATTCCAAAAGGAAAGCAGAAGAATGAAGAAACAATGTCAATATGATTTCCTATAACTTTTATTCCTTTATTTTCAAATTGAATATTACATAGTGGTTGTATTATGGTGGCCTTATTTCATTTGTAGGATAATATAATATGTGACCATACATTATCTATAGAAAATTTTGAACAAGGATTCTTCAGAAGCTAATTTTTAAAATTAAATTTCTTTAATTATTTTTATATTTTTAATATCGTTATTTATAAGAAAAAATCAAGACAATACGGGACAGATTATTCAAATTCAAAAAAGTCCCAGCAAATCCAAGAGGTCAGTTCACTTTAAAGAACATCACATTTAATAAATAAAAGAATATTTTTATGATATTTTATTTCATTTTTCGAATATTTTTCTTAACAGTTTAATTTTAAAATTATAAAAATTCTATTTATTGCAAATATTAAAAGTAAATATAACTTTTCATATTTTTTTCGTCTGCTTTTCTTTGAATGACTAGTTGTATTATAACGCAACTATATAATGTTGAAAATACTCTTTTATACATACAGTTAACATACAAATGATTCAAAACATTTTTTAAAATCACGTATTGAAAAAGAACTCATTACGTTACTGTTTTTACCCTTTTAAGGCTTTCAACAATAGAACATTTTTAATCAAATCCTTGTTATAATTCTGGAATGTTCATGAATTAATTGTGTTTTATCCTGTTACAAGTTTTACGCTTTGAATTTTCAAAAATAATACTTTTCTTAGGCAAATAAAATAAATTTAAGAGACACAATAGCCAACAATGAAATAAAATTCTTGTCTGAAAGTGCGAATAAAAATATAGTGAAACTTCGAAGATAATTCGAAGCTGATGGAACCAAAATAAAAATTCGAATTAAACAAAATTTGGTCACATTAATATTATATTAAATAGGAAGAAATTCAAGGGGCTAGAGAAAAATTAAAACAGTTCTAATTAGCTAAATTTCAAGGTACAGTAGAGTCCCGCTTATCTGGATTAGATGGGACCGGATCACTAAAAGTTCGGATTAAACAGAATTTACTTTAAAATGCACGTAATACAAGTTTTAAATGGGTAAAACTATAAAAGTCAATATTTTTTTCATAAATACATAAAACTTTTTCTACAGATTAGTTATAGTTTTAATACTGCTGTATCCGGACCTAAGTTTATAACCTACAAAGTGATGTAGGACTAACAAAACAAAATATCTTTATGTACATTATTAAACACATACTTTGAAAATAAATAATTTTTTAAAATCCCGTCCGAAATATAGGGGTCCGGATAAACGGGACTCTACTGTATTTCCTTTTCCATTCAGTTTAAACCAGTTACTAAGGCGGATCTTTATTAGACAGCAATGCTGTAAATATGTTTTTCTTACTGTCGTAGTACAAGCGAGGAAAAACAACGATCATAAGTGGAAATAAAGATTAGGTAGTCTTACCGGAGTTGGAATAAATCAATAAATAATAATGAAGGAAATATAAATAAATGTTAATTCATACTCACATGATACACGTCGAATGCATTGTTTAAATTTTACTTCGTAATTCATTGCGTATCTTGTTAGAGGAAAAGAGCTTTTGATTCCATTATCGCGTGATTTCGATATGGTATGAATAATCAAAATAAGTTGAAGCAAGCAAGGCAGACGATAATAACAAGAATACACAAAGAAGTTTAATTTATAAAGTTCAGTTACATCTAGATGGTTGATATAATATAAGAATAAATCAAGGAGAGGAATTACTTTAGATAAAAACAGATAATTAATTTAATGAAATTAAATAAATAAGATAAAATTAAGAAAACGCCTTCTCTAAATTTCCGAGAATGTAACCTCCATATAGGGAATAAGATGAAAAAAAATCAATACACTTTTCAAAATTAATGTACATAAATGAACGGAAAATATTCCACGATAGAATGAATGAGTAAACAAATTAGCGAAATGAATTCCAAATCATAATTTTCCGCTCCAAAATCAAAGAGAAATCTTACCTTTTAACGTCAAATGTGAGTAATTTTTATTTATTTGCTAGTCTTAAGGTATTTTTCATCGAAGCAATTAAATACATCAAGATAATTAGGTTTACTGAATATCCATCAGCACTCGCTTGTTGATTTTTAATTTCTTTAAATGATGTTCTTTAAATGATTTCTAAAATGATGTTAAATCAAACAGAAATCATTCGATTTAAAAACTGCAGAACTTCACTGATGTGATGATGATATCAAATAATATTCTTTTTATTAATATTTGGCGTCTGAAACATTTACTTGAAAAGAAGCCGTCGTCAAATTCAAAAATACAGTTCATTAGATTTTTAATAACTTCTTTTGATGCAGATAAATATGATTGAAATGTTTTTCACATAAAATTCCAGAGTAAGAAATAAAATACCGTCAAACCTTGGTTTTCCAAGAACGTATTTTATTCCGTTATTCACAATGACAGATTTAATTTTTTAACCATATAATTTAACCGTAAATATTAACTATATATAAATTGTGGGGAGTCGGTTACAGTTTAGTAAACAATCCAATTAGTGTAAAAATTATTTAATTATGTTTAAATTACACACGGACAGGTTTAAACTTATAATTTCAAAATTAAATAAAACATAAAATGGAGAGTTATTTGGTAACAAACCATTTCGGTCTGTCGCTTGACCTCTACTGAATGTTCACATCTCCAGGGGGCGCTGCCTCTGCTGTCAGTCACAGTTAGTTACAGTTAATATCACAAGAGCCACCACAAAAATAATTTAAAATGAATAAATCCATTTCAGGATCAAGAATTGTTTTGTATTCAAACTTTTACAGCAGTTTTTTGTGTCCAAATTGTTAATACAAATTCAATAGAAACCGCTAAGTCGTTCACATTAAAAATTAACACAACTCTCAACAAATCAAATATCAGTTACTATTTAATTTAGTTTTACTGTACAGGTATGAATTGCAGTCGGTGACATAAATGGAAGGTGGTGAAGAAGTGAAATGTTATTGTTTGGAAAGTGTTCTTCTAAGTATGCGTGCTTCTAATATAAGTAAAACATTACCCAGGGATATTTGCTTTTTCCCAAAATTAAATTACTAATATAATAGCCCAGATCTGTCTCTCACTGATCCGGTAACGCTGTGACGTCACCAACAATAAAATTCGCGCCATAGCGCTGCGAGACGTTAAATAGCATTATTTCATTGTTAGAGCACCTAAATTTCAGTAATTTTAGATTTTAAAAAGTAATTATAGTTCTATTTTCAAAGCTAATAGCTCTAAAATAGTGAAATAAAATTTTCTATTGATCGATATAAAATTTACCTCGCTATGATCAATAGTTCCCGAGAAATTTTAAATTATATCAATCATATATATCAAATTAATTTCCTTTTAGTAAATCACGTCAGTGTTATATCATGCACGTGATATAGTTTGGACGCCACGATTCATCTGATCATCTATTGCAATCGTGATTATATAATTTGATAATATTTTTTGACAACGTTTGACAAGCAGAGAAGCGCTTTGTTTTGATTAGAATTTTTAGAAAGAATTCCAATGAAATTTTAACTTTTGACTTACGTTTGACAAGTTGAGAATTCCATGGTTATTGAATTATTATGTACATGTTTTGTATAGATATTTTTTACTATAATTTAATATTTGACAATCGTGAATTCGTTTACTATATTTTTTACAATGAATACCGACGAAGAACCCATCGCAAAAAGACGACGGATGACAAAGGAAAGGAAAGCAAGATGGTTAGCGAGGCAAAGCCAGGGATCTCTGGACAGGATTTGTGCAGTAGATGCAGCCGCCTATAGAAGACGCATGGAAGCCGAAACTCCATCACAAAACATATATTTATTTGTTTTCAATCAATGTTAAACATTTCTCTCGCATATATATCTATTTAAACACGTCAACTTTGACTGGAAATCTCTCGAATGAAGAGACAATTTGCATCCGTCATACCATGAAGGGTGATTTTGAATATGTTTATAAAGTGACAAATATCATTATAACTAAAAATAATTATAATTTTAGATCTTCATAAAGAATTTATAAAATTCGGGTATTCCCTGACGGTTTCGAACGATTTTTGCAACACAAAATTTATAGATAGTTTGCAGGCCTAAAAAAATTACTTCTGTAAAAAAATTTAACCTTATTATCTAATAAATTGTTGATAATTCAAAATTGAATTTTTGATAGAAACAACTAGAGAGAAGATTACTCATTATATATTTAAGCAATAATAAATTAAAAGCCAAAATGGACAATGCATAAATTCCGAGAGCCAACTATGTTCGTTGAAACTTGCTACATTTTGATTCCTACAATCTCGAATCGTTCGTTCATCAAAGCTCCCTGTCGAAAGTTTCCCCTACTGTCTAGGGAAAAATTAAATTTTTGGGGGAAACAGGAAACACGAATGTTAATCAGGCGAGATGCTCTAAATGGTTTTCGATTAACACAGGACGAAACTTTTAATGAAAGAGTTGATTATTAATTCGTTCGTTTTAAGGCATGCTTATTATTTAAACCTGGATTTACCAAAATCTAGATCAAAGAGTGTTCAGCAAAGATTGACGAAGTATTTATTCACTGCAGCATCTTTGTATGAGATATTACGGATAACAGAGTAATATTTAAAGTTTAGGAGAAAGTTTTAATGACCGACATTAGCGTCGTTTACTCTGTGATGGTTTTTAATTAACTTTGATGACCACTTTCTTTGAGTGAATTGATAAAAGCAATTCCTTCTCACAAGGATCATCAAGCTTTAGCTTAGAAGGAAATATTTTCTCATAAATTGCGTTTGCAATTTACTAAGCAAACTTTTGAAAGGCTATTTAACGTTCAAGATTTGTTCTGAATATAAGTTAAGATTAAATTAATAATGAAAAATGATACAGTTTTGCCACATTGGGGCGTATAAAATATACGGCGGCGTAGATCAGTTTTTGGCCGGATTAACCCTCTGACTGCTTATCCCGCGATTTCCGTGGGTAGGATGTAATTCTATTTTCCGCTGCATCCTGTGATTTTCGCAAGCTAATGTGCTTACGAAGAACTATTACAACACCGTACAATTATTATACAAATATATTATTGTATACAATTACGTTGAGACAATTATTGTACGCGACAATTATTGTTGTACACGAAAATTATTATTGTACACGACAATTATTGTTGTACACGACAATTATTATTGTACACGAATTGTACACGACAATTATTATTGTACTATTATTAATATTTTACTAATTATTATTATATAATATTATTGTACTATTATTAATATTGTATTAATTATTATTATATAATATTATTGTACTAATTATTATTGTACTGTTATTATTGCACTATTATTAATATTATACTAATTATTATTGTACTATTATTTTTGCACTAATTATTATTGCACTATTATTAATATTGTACTAATTATTATTATATAATATTATTGCACTAATTATTATTGTAC
>BGPR01000206.1:345061-383288 GCA_013235015.1 Araneus ventricosus | reverse complement strand
AAATGTTCATGCTCACGTTTAGCACCAATTATATATATAAGTATCTTTTGTAGTAGTATTTCAGTTGTCTGTACCAATGTCATCAGTATCTTTCCTAGTGTTCTCCTCTTATTTCTGTGCCACGAGAACGTAGGTATTATTTTGCAGCCATAGCTATTAAAGGATTCACTGTACATTGTATATAACAATCTTTGGGTAATCACTCAGAATTGCGATGGAATAAAATTGTCTATATACTACTCAAGATACGACCACCATACGTTCAGAAATGATCACCGAGCAAAGTAGCAGGATAGAATACACCAGTAGGCTAATCTCCGCTCGGTAACTTCTACAGTCTCAAATATCCTCACATTAGCTCAATTTTAAGAATGCACTGTTGATTCACATGTTCATTGCCATCTGGGTTTGGCTCAGAATTACATTGTAGTCCCAACCTCTTGCAGCTTCAACACATACCATTAACATGACAAATGAAACAATCTTCAGCGCACATTGATGAGAAGCAAGCAACATTGCTCCATATACATTAGACACTGTATTTTCCTCCCTTTCTGATCAGTGATTTTCTATCGCATCTCCCCATTATGAATTCCATCATAATCTCACTTCTACCTATTTGCAAAATCTTAAGGCACTGAGGGTTTCGCTTGATTTCCAGGTTCATAGTTCGTCATCAAAGTTTCCCAGCAAGGAACCTCATCAAACATTGATGGACTTTCCACCCCTGAAGTATTGACTCTTATGCCCAAACCCTTTTTATCGGTACTTCCCGGACATTTCTACGAATGAGCGAGGACTTAGCATCCGGTACTATTCCCATTTTCTTCTTTTTTCTAGAAAACGCATGAAACGCAATCTTCCCGTCCGTGCCCGGACAATCTTAATTTTCTCTTCCCTCACCCCTCCTGCCATCTGAAAAGAAGAACTATGGACTGGAACCTTTCAGGAGTGTATGGTAATGATCCGGTGCTTTCCAACAGATGTTCGGTTGGGGAAGAGGGGGTGGGGGACAACAGTCCGGGTTATTACATTTTGCCCAGACACGAAATACAACCAGAAAATACCCTGGATGCTGTTTCCTCAGTTATTTCTTTCCTCCCCCCGGCTCTTTCTCGATTTTCTATTTGCCAAGAGGGAGGGTGAGCAAATGAAATCGGGTTTTGTTTGCAGTTTGCTCAATGTCTGCGCATGCTTTTAACCTTGAACTAAGTTTATTAAAAAAAAAGACAAAGGTTACATAGGTTTGGAAGATCATATAACCACACTAAAATGAAGTATTTTCATAGCAGACACCTGTTACAATCCTAATTTAGAAAACTGACTTGTTGTATTTTATTTGCCGTTTTGATTCTTTTGAGAAGTTAGTGTTGGATCCAAAAACTCTGTTACATTGCTACGTTGACATGGAAATGTTAGAAATTTATAAGTTCTCAACTATACATATGGTTCTTATATATTTGAAAATATTTACAGAAAAGATATACAGTTTGGTACAAGAACATATTTATGATATTTTACTTCACATATTCTTTCATTTGTAGAGAATGAAAGGTTGATGCAGAACGATTTTTACGGATATTCTATGTATTCATTATTAGTTGCTTGACACACACACAGATCCTTCAAGCATTTTTTTCCGAACAAATATCAGAACAAATTCAACAGAAATTTTAGTGAATTCGATCATTTGTTTTCAGTTCAATACTTTAAATTCGATTTCAATTCAATACTTTAAATTCGATTGGATGGAATCTCAAGGGTCTATTCTCATAATCATATACAACGTGAGGTGGAAATTATCCTGAATATCGCGAATTTTATAGCTTGACACAAAACTACAATTTGCTTCGTTGCAAACGTATTTGGATCAATTAAAAATCGCGAAACTAAATGTTGAATTATCTACAAGGAGAGTTCTTCTCTCGATTTTTGAAGTAAACTTCCGAAGTATGGAGATTCTGTTTCTAGAATTGACTACCCTGGAACAAATGATAGTCGCTGGGAGCAAGATCAGGACTATAGGCTGGATGGTCGAACAGCGGAAATGCAGCAGCAGTTATTGCGTTCGAAGCGCCGCATGAGGTCGAATGTGGTCGTGGAGCAATTTCAGAGACTACCATCTGTTTCAGCACCTGAAAAAGCTCCTGTGAAGCAGCATTTCCCCAATGACGACGATGTGCAGACAGAGGGCTGTCACAAGCTGGCTCCGCTCTCCGACGGCGAATCTCTTCGACATAGGTGTACAAATTGGACTTACGATATGACATTTGCTTCATTTATGGTGGTTCGTGAGTTGAGATGTAGCTGAAAGAATGCTGTATCTGTTTAAAAAATGTTACCAGATAATTATGTTTTGGGTCTCTTTATGGCCTGCGGGAAACTTACTTCTTGAATGAACCAATAAATTGGGTTTAAAGTTTATAACAATCTACAAATTTGGCGCCAAGGCTACATACTAAATTTTATTTATCTTGTTCTTTGCGGTTTTGATTTACCGTGTATAGTGAACAGAAAAATTGACAGACTTTCATTTGACAGATGTCGTCCAAAATTTTATGTAGATCTACAATTTTGGTACAAAGATCACATCCAAATTCATTACTTCAGCCTTTTCTGTTTTAAGGTTATAATGTTCAAAGATCGAGATCGACAGACTTCCCTAAACGGCTTTTCCGGATTCAGATAGATGAAAAAACGTGAAGATTTATCAAAATCTCGAGATCAGATTTTCTGTCTATTTCTATATTTGCATTTTGCGTACATCGTATATAAGAGAAAGTAAAAGAAATTAGAGAGTTAAGGAAATTGTTTTGTTCACCTTTGTGCTTTACATATCGTCACTGTCATATTAAAATGTCGTATGTCAAATTTATTAGTGCAAATCATTTGTATAGGTCAGCTACATCTGATATCAAATTCTTATATATGATCAGCTGATTGAACACAAGTTGTAGATCAAAACAAAATGCTATATGTCACTAGTTGTTCCAGCTGTTATATCGGAATGTTATATGAGGTGCAAGTGTGGTTTTGACGTAGACTTATATATGTCTCCCCATAGTGGTCTAATGGTGTGTCGGGAAAGGAAAAAATTATGACGCTTTTCGTGCTGAAGTCAAATGCTTATAGCTACGCAAAAGAATAACATAGAGAGTTGGTTTTAGTTTCATTTAACAGAGGAAGGTGGACATTGAAGATTACAAAAAGAATTTTAGAATTTGGAATTATGGGTTTAGTTACAGTAGAACTGCAAAGTTGGTGAAAATCACGAAATATTTTGATGACGTCACCGCGACCGATGCGCGCGCACGCAGACTAAGGCAATTCATTCATCGATCGCGCTAAATATTACTCAAGCGTTGTTAAATTACGTCGAATTTCGTGCTAAGGTTAAACGTTTATAGCTCTTCAACCAAATAACATAGAGAGTTGGTTTTAATTTCATTTAACAGATAATGGTAGACATTGAAGATTGCAAAAATAAATTTAGAATTTGTAATTACGATTTAGTCGCAGTCGAGTTGCAAATTTGGGGAAAATTACGAAGAATTTTACATAGATAGAGTCACATAGTTACTCTAGACTTCTTCTTCTTGATTACGGGACACCTCGCCCCTGGTCCCGGAGACGAGTCCATTGTCAGGATAGTGCTGAGGGCCCGTGAGATGTTCTCGTACTATTTTTTCTTTATATATATACATATATACACTTTCTCGTACATCGATGCTTCCATCCGGAGGGTCACAGTTACTCTAGACTAATAGTCACTATAGACTATAGAGTTAATAGTCACTATAGACTATAGAGTTAATAGTCACTATAGACTATAGAGTTAATAGTCACTATAGACTATAGAGTTAATAGTCATATACAGATACTTTAGTCACAAAAAGTCACAGTTGAGTAAGGTAAGTAAGTCTACGCCTTTCAATTCCAGCTGCCGTTTCGCAGAGACAGCCTCCCATCGATTTCTTTTATATATATACGGCATTTTGATATACTAGGGACGATATGTTTTTGAGGCTTCAACACTACTGTGATAGAATAGATTATTGAATTTATAACTGTCTTATTAAAAAGTTCAAAAACTTTACACGCAATGCGTTGACCTGTTATCTAAGACTGGAGAGTTAATAGTTAGACAAAATGATCATGTTCAAATAATGAAGACTTCAAGCATACCTTTAAAAGTCTGGTATAGGTGTAAAATAGGATATATATAAAATAAATGAAATTAAATTAAATTGGATCAAACAATTTCTAAGTTGAAGCAAGTTATCCCTATTGATTGGTTTTATGGTGAGTTGAAACTCTAAATATTTTTACTCACTTTTTAAAATAAACATAAAGTGATTTACAAGGCTCAGGTTTTTCGCATTTTTTCTTATTTGTTGGCTCAGAAATTATAATTTGAGAACACAGCCATTTACATTTTCACGCTAGAGAGTGTATTCCGTGTAGAATTTCATCTTGAACTTTTTCAAAGATGTTCCGAAGTTAATTTTTAACTTTGATGAGAACATGAATTAAGTCTCTTTTTAGTGTAAATGGAATTTGCGAAGTTCACATAGAAATAAAATGTCTTCTTAGTTAATCTTATATCCCAATAGGATTTCAGTAAACAGTAAAGCACCGTTTATACGTCTTTCAACGTACTGACATAAAACGACCGGTAAATTAAAAGACGTATAATTGAAATTTTAATAACCAACTTTGATTATTACAAATTTAATGCCTATAATACAACTTCATTTAAAAGTACTAATTTTAAAGGCTTTTGAAATAGTACTAGTATGATATTGCATAGTACGGAAATCAATAATTAAATTTTAAAATTTTACATTGATCATTAAAGTGAAAAAAACCATACCTTTATTGCATATCTTGTTTACTAATTATGTATATCTTATGCTATTTTTGTGCGTGCGGGTAGACTTTCAATTAAGAAAGTCTTTAAGCGTCGTCTGCCGTGCTGATTGTCTGCTAGTATTAAGTGCATCATTATGAATCGAATTAAGTTCATTGAAAGTCTTTTCACTATAATTTTTTTCATTGGAGTTAATTGCATCTTTAAATAAAGGTGGAATAACTTCTTCGTCATCGCTTCAATTGGCACCAGACAATTTGTCTTCTATTAATTCATCAACTGTGAATAATTTCAATGTCATGGTATGCATGATTGTCTGTGAGTATTAAATACATCATTATGAATCGAATTAAGTTCATTGAATATATTTTCACTATCCTTTTGACAAAAGAAATAAGTTCGAATTTTTTTCATTGGAGTCAATTGCATCTTTAAAGAAAGGTGGAATAACTTCTTCGCCATCGCTTCAATTAGCACTAGACAATTTGTCTTCTATTAATTCATCAATTGTGAATAATTTCAATGCCATGGTATGCATGATTGTCTGTGAGTATTAAGTACATCATTATGAATGGAATTAAGTTCATTGAATATATTTTCACTATCCTTTTGACAAAAGAAATAAGTTCAAATTTTTTTAAATTGAAGTCAATTGCGTCTTTAAAGAAAGGTGGAATAACTTCTTCGTCATCGCTTCAATTGGCACCAGACAATTTGTCTTCTATTAATTCATCAACTGTGAATAATTTCAATGCCATGGTATGCATGATTGTCTGTGAGTATTAAGTACATCATTATGAATCGAATTAAGTTCATTGAATATATTTTCACTATCTTTTTGACAAAAGAAATAAGTTCGAATTTTTTTAATTGAAGTCAATTGCGTCTTTAAAGAAAGGTGGAATAACTTCTTCGTCATCGCTTCAATTGGCACCAGACAATTTGTCTTCTATTAATTCATCAATTGTGAATAATTTCAATGCCATGGTATGCATGATTGTCTGTGAGTATTAAGTACATCATTATGAATCGAATTAAGTTCATTGACAGTCTTTTCACTATCCTTTTGACAAAAGAAATAAGTTCGAATTTTTTTCATTGGAGTCAATTGCATCTTTAAAGAAAGGTGAAATAACTTCTTCGTCATCGCTTCAATTAGCACTAGACAATTTGTCTTCTATTAATTCATCAGTTGTGGATAACTTCAATGTCATGGTATCTTTATCGCAATTCACATACTAGAAAGGAGGAAATTTTCTCATTTTAGAACGGGGGAAAACGACGCACAACGGAAGCTTTGCGTCATATAAACGGAGCACTTTATCATTACAATGAATACGAATGTATCGGGACTGTGATGAAACGATGTATAAATGAGAAACGTATAAACGGTGCTTTACTGTATTTGAATGTAAGCGATGATAATCATAAGTACTGAATTGGCTTAATGACCACCAGAAATTGAATGAAGCAAGCTTATTTTGTGCACAACTCTTCATTCACACATTTGAAAAAGACAAAGGAGAAACTCGATACAAAGTTAAATTAAGATTATCACTCGAAATATTTCCACGCAATGCTTTATTGATGCAACTAGATATACTACGGATCTTTTATGTCGAGGCGTCATTATTCTATCTCTATGAGAAACCCACTTCAGAAATGAATATTAATCAGAGATATATGATAACTAATAAACATCACGAAAACAATACTTTTATACTATCTTGTAATTCGAAATAATGAAAATATGAGTTGATTTCAGTTTTCCTTTGATATTCGGAATAACCGTATTCAAATAAATGCAAAATGAAGAAAAAGAAATGAATATTCATCAAATCATTATCTATTCTATATTAAAATATCATAAAATGAATGTTGATTTCTGTTTTCTCTTGAGATTCGGAATAACCGTATTCAATTAAATGCAATATGAAGAATAACAAATGAATATTCATGAAATAATTATCTATTCTCTATTAAAAGATCATAAACTTCAGAAAAGTGTATTGCTTCCTCATAAGTTACGAATTTAATCTGAATATAATGACAAAAAATAAAGGTTTTCATATTTAAAATTCCCATTAGAATTTCTAAACTAGATAAAATATTTATTCCAGGAATAGGATATTATTCCTTTAAATTAATCAGTTCCAAACTAATCAATATTTCTTTTACTAGATCGTCAGCACACATCAGAATTCAAAATTATTTTTTAATGGAAGAAAGTATAATAAAATCCATAGAAATCTTTCTAAGGAAATTAATTTAAATATTTTAAAAAGGAAAAATGTTAAATTATTCGTGATTTTTCTACTATATACCAGGGCAAGTCAGTAAGTAGGTTGAAAAGGCCGATAAGAACCATAGGAAGTGGTCTCCCCTACACTTTCTCGTATACTCCTAACACATGTAGAGAAAAAATAAGCTAAAAGGCAGTAAAACGAATAAGAACCCCAAACGCAGTGGAGAAAAAAATAAGCGAAACGTCATACCACGATTTCCAAAGGTCGTCCAACGCGGAAGTGGAATTAGAAGCCGGCGTGATTACAATAGGGCTGGGTGTAAGAAAACGAAATTCGCAATTTGAACGCCTTTTTTTAACCGATTGACTAAAAAATTATACACAAATCTATCATGAAGATAAGAAGGAAGGAATTTTTTAAAGAATTTATTCCGTTCAAAAGTATGAGATTATACAGACAGACAGACAGTCAACCCTTTGACGGATTTTGTCCAAACTTTGATACAACACCTACAATCCTGATGATAAAATTATGTGCCAAATTTTATCCACCTAGCTATTTACGTTTGTGAGTTATCGCATTCACATTAGCACGGACGTACATACAGACTGACTTTCCGTGGACGGATTTTGTCCAAAATTTGATAGATACCTACAAATTATGTGTAAAGACCACATACCAAATTTCATCCATGTAGCTTTAATAGTGTTTAAGTTATCGTGTTCACAGACAGACACACACACAGACATAATTCCAAAATTGTGTTTTTCGGACTCAGGTAGGTCTAAAACGTGGAGATTCGTCAAATTCTGGAGTTCTAATTTTTTGACGATTACAATACTTTCTCTTTGTATACTTCGTATACGAGAAAGTAAAAAAGGAAACTAAGATATTCACTTGAAAAGCATGTTTATTTCTCTACCTAATCGCCATTTACATTGATGTAATTAAATCATCCCTCTTTAAGTTTTTAAATAAATTTGAAATTTATTTACAAAATTGATTAATTTAAAAATTGGAATTAATTTTTAAATTAATTAATTTTAAAAAAATAAATTTAAATAAATAATTTAGTAATAAATTTAATTTGTTTTTAGATAAGTTTTTGTGCATAATAGTCTTTGGACTGATGTTTCAGCCACTTATGTTCCTCAGGTTCAGTTTCTGAGTGTAGACTGTTCCCAAGTGCAATTTAAACGGACTAAATAAGGGATAATTGTTAGGAGCTAAATCTGGGCTGTAAGGCGGTTGTTGAAGAAGTTGCCGGAACTCTCAAATTTTCTCCTGGGTTGATCGAGCCGCATGAGGTCTGGCATTGTGGTGATAAAAAAAGATTCCTCGAGTCAAGAGGCCTGGAGATTTTCTTCTGAATACATCCCCAACTTTTGACGCAATGTCACAGTAAACCGCTTGATGGGACAAACAGCTCTCACTGTAAATAGAAAGCATTTGCTTGCGAGTATCCTTTGCCGGAAGTCCTTTCGCCCAGGAGAAGTGCACAACACTTCTCTGCTCTTCTAGCGGATGTTCCTCGATCTCAGTCGCCATTTTCAAATACAGCTGCGCATGCATAGAACTGCTATCTCACAAATTCCAAATGCACATCATATAGTTGGATTTAGCTGCCACTTATTGACAAATTTGGAAACAATTTACTACTAATTCCCGAACTCTCATATCCATTTTTAACCTATTTACTGACTTTGCCTCGTTTTCAATGCCATGAGACAGCTCACAAGTGGCCTAGTAGGCACCTAAGACATGGCATGGCTCATGAACAGGAATCAGAGGAAGAGGGCTATGATTTCTATCCTCTGGTTGTGCTCTTAACCGAAGGAAACTTAATGAACTTATTCAAAAAAACTGGTAAACTCATGCGTGCTTTAACAACGAATTTCTCACTGCAGCCTGGCTGGCTTTTGGAGATAATCATGCCTTTCCTCCAAGCGAAAACGAATGGGAACCAGTTTCCCCTTCAAGTCCTCAAACCTACCCTCATACATTGGAGTAAAGAAAGACTTCCACTTCAGGTGCTGTCTAAATGCTCCGAGGGCGCTTGGACCAAAAGTAAATGTCACGCTACAACTTTAACGTAAATCATTGACTAATGGACTTAGATGGACCCATGGGCGCGCTCGCAACAAATTTCTTACTACAGTCGGGGCTGGCTATTGGATGTTTTTCTGGTTTTCTACAAAGCGAATGGGCCAGTTTCCCATAAATGTTCTCCAGGAATGCAACTTGTCTCCATATATTGGAGCTAAGTCAGATTTCTACCTAAAGTGCTAACGAGATTTCTTTGACAACAAAAGAAGCCGTATTTCCCCTTTATCAAGGACTCTTGACTCATGAACTTTATAGATATGATAATCAAAATATGATTAGAACCACCACTATTAAACATGTGAATTAAAGTACTCCGATTTAATTTTGATAATGAGTACAAAGATAAACAATCGTAGTTAATTGCATTAAAAGCCGGTTTTCTTCCAAGCGAAACAGAAATGTCGGCCAGTTCCCAGCGCAAATCTTCCAGGAAGACAACCTATTTCCATGTATTCTAACTAAGTCAGACTTCTACCTTGTGTGCAAACAAGGACGCTTTGACAACAGAGAAAGACACATTTCCCCTATTTCATGAACCCTTGACTCATGAACTTTTTAGATATGCTAGTCAAAATGGGATTAGAACCACCACTATTAAACATATACATTAAATTACTCCGATTTAATTTTGCTAATGAGTAGAAAGGTAAGCAATCGTAATTAATTACATTAAAAGATTCGTAAGGTTCTCGGAAGTAGATACCTCAGTTGGAATCATTGATCAAGTCAAGAATATATTGCTTTAAAGGTCACCGGTTTCCAGAAAAGGAAATCAGATTAAGAACATCAAAGAAAGTGTAAATAACCAGCCTTTCTTTAACATCCATCATAGCTGGCCATCAAATCGCTGTGAATGATCCACTTCCAAGAATACGGAAAACGACTCGTAATTATTATAGTCAATGTGAGAAATAAATTAGTTTAGTTGCACCTTTAAGTTAGGGGTGTTTCGAAATGTCAAATGTTCTCTTAAATCGGGAATTCTGACGAGGAAACAGCAAAGTTCTTACCTGTCTCTTTACTATCTAATATAAAGCATAAACGAAGGTATTGTGGAAAATTTCGTCTTCTATATTTTAATAAATCATCACATTTTAGACCTCCCTGTCGACGTAAGACACATTTTTGGAGTTATGTCTATCTGTCTGTCGATCTGTGATCACAATAACTCACTCAAAAAGGAATAAGCTAAATGAATGAAATTTGTAATGTAGACATTACACAAAAATCATACGTTTTACCCGTCTCTTTGTACTTTCTAATATACCAAGTATACAAGAAAAAGTATTGTATTTGTCGAAAAGTTCGTCCTGGAGATTCAGATAAACCTCCACGTTTCAGAGCTCCCTTGGTCCGTAAGATACATTTTGGAATTATGTCTACTTGTCTGTCGATCTGTGATCACGATAACGCGAAAAGGAATAAGCTAAATGAATGGAATTTGGAATATAGACTTTGCATAAAAATTTTAGGTTTTACCCGTCTCTTTACTTTCTAATATATCAAGTATACAAGAAGAAATTTGTCGAAAGTATTGTCGGGGTATTTGTCGAAAAGTTCGTCCGCGAGATTCTGATAAACCTCCACGTTTTAGACCTCCCTTAGTCCATAAGATACATTTTTAAAATTATGTCTATCTGTCTGTCGATCTGTGATCACGATAACACGAGAAGGAATAACCTAAATGAATGAAATTTGGAGTATAGACAAAAATCGTAGATCTGTATCAAATTTTGGACTAAAATCCGTCTAAGGAGAGTCTATCTGCCCGTATGTGTGCACGTGATCAGGATAACTCAGAAAATCAACGAGCTGGATAAACAAAATGTGGCATATGATTTTATACACATAATCTTATTATCATCTGATTAGATAGCAAAGAAAATAAAACTGTTGAGGGTTTGAGCTAGTGGAAACCACAAAAATACGTATGCAGGCTCTAATTTCAGAAAAGAGAGTGAAGAAAGATTCCACTGATTGCTGCATGAGTTCTGAGTTACCATCTCCAAGTTACATTTTCAGATAGATGGATTGGTTTAGTTTAGTTATATTAACGTCCCGTTTTGAAACAACACTGGAGCTACTTTGGGACGAACCTCGTAATTTTCAGCCGCGGTTATATAACGAGGCCGCCACCCGAATTGGAACCCCTTCTCCAAAGTTCCGCACCCCACCAGCGAGATAATGTTTGATCCACTACGTATGATTTGACGTGCAACAGGCCCACATACACGTTTTTATAGGGTTTCTAACTGTAAACCGCCGCCACTAAGCCGAGATCTTACCGCTTGCCATCCCGATACCTACAACGATTGGACTTAGTAAGTAGCCTTCGCTATAATGGTGATGAAAGTGTCTAGGAGAGTATATTTTTCTTTCTCCCATTTCAATAATTGTATACTGCTGAGCTTTACACTTTGCAACTTTTTATTATTATGTGAGTTTATCTTTTTATTATATATTCATGTTTATTATTATACTAGCCGCCTTCGGCAACCAGATGGTTCGCCCGTTTTAATTAGTTTTTATTTTTATATTTTATATTAATTATAGCATTACCCGTCGCAGTTTCAGCCGCGATAACTCAGGAAACATGAACAAAAAAAATGAATATTTTATTGTATTTGACAGATAGTAAAATATTTAAAGACGTAAATTTTAAAATGCCAGCGATACAATTCTGTATGATGCATCGCAGCAATTTACAAACTGAGTTTCAAATAAATTTCACTCAATTCATCTATCACTCATCGTTCAGTAGAATGATTAACGCTGAATATGGTCACGAAAGCTGAACATGCTGGACGACCGTGTGAACCAGCATCTAAAAGGGCAAGGAGTGTAGGAGTTAAACAATAAAATTTAAAAATTAGTTAGTTTTCCCTAACATTATTGACTTTTTGTAATTCCTAGTTTCAGGCTGTAATTTCTAGTTTCTAATACCAAATTTGATGAGTTATCACTTGAGGAAATTCAAGTTCGGCGGCAAGCCTAACCAAAATTTTAATAAAAAATTACCTGTAATGCAATATACAAAAATTTGAAAGCGTTTTCGCGCTTCATAAAATTAAAATGGCAGGAAAGCATGAGATTAAATATTTGAAAAAAGGATGAAAATCTTTTTAATCTAAATCACACACGATGAAAACAAACAAACCTGTAATCAAACATCTGTTGCCACTCTTTATAAAAATATTACTTTGAAGCAGGTGCGATAAAATATTTCAGCAATGCAATGAATACTAAAGTGAAAATTCTGCTTTGGAGTTAATTTCCCAAGAAAGCAATTTATACTATCACAACCGTAACATTTGCAAAAGCGCGTGAATAAAAGATTTGCTGAAATAATGAGATGGTTTGAATTTTATTTATGACAGTAAAAACATTGTTAAAATTCACGTTTTAAAACATTTTGAAACATTAATTAAAATTGAACAAAATGTCGCATGGAAATAAGATCGATGTCATTGAAAAGCTAATTTTTTTAATCTTTAAGATGATGTAAAAATAGTGTTTTTGCGGTAATAGGATCCCAAGTTATTCCGGAAAACCGTTAAAATTTAAAGTATTTTTTAAATAATTTAAATGATAATTAAAATTTCGAAAAATCCTTTCTTAGTGAGCATCTACTCTTCAAGAAGCAACCGCCTGCTAAATTTCAAGTTTCTAGTCCCAGTGGTTTGGGAGATTTCGTGATGAGTGAGTCATGGTATTTGCCTTTTATATACAAAGATATATTATTTACGTTTCTATATTTATGCATTTTATTATTTAATGCCTTCCATCCAAGATGAGTGTAGTATTTCCTTTTAAAATTTCAGTGTACCTTTTATTCCTCTCCCTTGATTGTTTTTCTTAAAGTTTACTTTCCACCCAAGATAGGTACAGCATATACTTTTTGAAATTTTTCTTGCAGCCAATTTGTGTCAAACTTTACACTCTTTGGGTTAGCTGGATCCGCGTGAGAAATGAAAAAAAGTGGAGGTCGACAAAGGAAGGAGAAGACGAAATAAATGAACTTAACATAAACGCTTCTGAGCAAAATTGGAAACAGTTATTGTTACTGGATATTTAGTCTCGGAAATTTCTGCTTTCCATAAAGTACAGAGTTATGTTATCCAATCCGAAATGTGAAAGCGAAAGAAATCTATTTTGGATATGCATTTAAAACATAGAGTTATAAATAATGAGGGAAATGAAAAGGGTAATTTTAACATTCCCATAACCCATTTTAACCATTTTATTTTTAACATTCTTTATTGCATTTTAATGTATTTTGATTTGCTTGAAACGATAAGCCCGTTATAACAATTTTAACCGCAATTATGCTTTGTCGTTATAACGAATTTTCTTACCCAAAGTAACACAAAACCTCGAATTCAACATACAACCCCTAAAAAAAAACCTACGCAACAGTATGCAATGCAAAATAAACTCCCGTCTTGAGCAAAAAAAATCCCTACTTCACCAGCAAATAGATAAATAAGAAACAAAAATCCCCCCGCCCCCTGAACATTACCGGGAATTACAGGGATCTAGGGCAAAACATATTCCTCTTAAAATGACGGGGGCAGAGGCTGGATTTTTGAATGAGGATATATTAGGGGGCATTTTTAGAACGAATATTATGCAACCTTCCGAATTGGAGGGGGTGGCACTGATGATGGGGAGGCAGGGGACCTTCTTTCTTCGTCTGGTGGAATATTTCCTGCGATGTGGCATGTTATCATTTTTTTACTGTATTTTTCTTCAAGAAGGGTGGGGGTGGGTTTATTTATTTTTCTTTTTTTGTCTGTATATTATTTTTTTGCGGGCTTAGATTAACATTAGAAGATGTTTGTCGGGGTTTACTTGGGGTTTAATGTAAGAAAAGGGGTGGGGATGTAAGCACCTGCACGTGAGGTGGGGGAGTAGGATCGATAATAAACTGGTAGTTTCTTTTATTACATTTTTTTGTGGTTTTTCTTTTGGAAGTTTTTTCAGTTGTTAGATTTATGCTGCATTATTTTATTTATTTCGTTAACTGATTTTTCTCTAATTTTTACATTGTTGCAGAATTGTATTCATGATAACGCCAAAATCAAATGTAAACTTAACCCTTGATTTACATAAAGGATTAAATCCCTATATCCCCAGGTAGCACAATAAGCTGTACGATATTGTGCAATATTGTTCTATATTATACAATGTATGCGGTTTATTGGGGAGAGAGAACAATAGGGAACAATATTGTGAAATATTGTCCTATATTATACAATATATGCAGCATACTAGGGAGAAGGAACAATATTATACGATATTGTGCAATATTGTTCTATATTATAAAATATATGCAGTATATTAGAAAGAGGGAACAATAGGGAACAATATTGTACGATATTGTGCAATATTATTCTATATTATACAATATATGCAGTATATTAGGGAGAGGGAACAATAGTGTACGATATTGTGCAATATTGTTCTATATTATACAATATATACAGTATATTGGGGAGAGGGAACAATATTGTACAATACTGCGAATATTGTATACTATACTGTATTGTACAATATCAGTGTACTACTGGAGATGTGTTCATATTTCTTAGATAGTTTTCGAATATGTTTCAATTTGAGAATGTTTTGCTTTAGTTAGTTTTTATTACTATCATCATTTTAAACCTTCTATTCGTTTTTGCTTATTTCATTACTGTTTACTGCTTATTACCAATATTGTGTTATGAAGCCGTCGCCAACTGAAATGCAAACAAAAATGTTCCTGTCGTAAGCCATCCGGAGATATAAGGAAAAGAAAATCGCATGTCCTTCACTATTTACTCCTGTAATTTCATAAAAATTGATGCTATGAAGATGAAAGAGGGTAGAAGCGAATGAAACTGATGAGAGCTTTCAAACAAGGTATCTATTACAAGCATTGGTTAAAAAGCCGTCAAAGCTAGGTGTTAAAAATAAGTTTTGAGCCCTAAAAGCTTGCAGCTATTGAGAAACTTAATACCTTTACGGAATCTAACTCAAATTCGATTACTAATGAATAAAAAATAATAGCTGAGCCCCTGTTCAATTTGTACCGTAATCAGGCAAGTTGCCTTTTTCAGTTTTTGTATAAGCGCGCACACGGAAAAACAGATAAAAGTAGTTTATTCTTAAAACATTTTATATGGGACAAGGAGTTCTTTTTAAGAACTAAATTATAAGGTAGATTTATTTTTTAACGTAGGACTACATTCCTCAAATTGGGGGTCTCAGGAAGGAATTTGATTCACACGCCAAAATGTTGTATGCGAGATCCTCTATATATCGGTAACTACACATGTTAAAACATAACTAATGTCTTATTTTAGAGATAAAGGGTAACGACAGAAGTTGCAAAAAAAAAATTAAAAATTGGAAAAGAGTCAGCGAGTAAAGTAGTCCTTCGCTTTTAACATCAGCGGCTGTTTGAAAAAGACAGCCTCCCGTCATTTTTTTGGACAATCACAATATTTTTTGTATATTGTATACTTGAAATTGTTCATCATCGGACATCTTATAAGCAGTCCGTCCAATTTAAATACACGTGTTCCAATCAGACAAGAAATTTGCTATGCAATACGCCGATTGTGAATAAACATATTTAAAGCTCTTCTGAAAAAAAATATTAATTTTCTTTTCAATCTAACCGATGATGAATCGCTGAAAATGGCTGAAGCCATAAAAACTGCCACCCGAGCTTTGATTTGAATATAAGCATTCGAGAATTGTAGAAATTACTCAAATTCACAATATTTTGATGTAAAACCTGTAAATAGTAGTATATTACCAGAATTTAGAATGGATAAGAAATCTCCTTAAGGAACCCTAAGACCGTTAACCCTAACCCTGTTACTTCGATTTACCTTTTCTTAAAATCTGTTATAGATTCATGCTTGAAATTTTTTTATACAAGTAAAGTACATCTTTCTCATTATACTAAAATGATATTTTTTTTTAAAAAAATCAAAAATTTATTTTTTACAAATTTTTTTTATCAAAAAAATATTAAATTGGCCACTTCGATGTACCTTTTCTCAGACTCTGTTATAGATACATGTTTGAAATTTTTTTATGGAAGTAAAGTACACTTTTCTCATTATACTGAAATAAGCTTTTGGTTAATTTTTAAGTTTTATAAATTTACAAAATATTTAATTAGACATAGCGAAATTTTACCCTATTTTGACACAAAAAATTGTAAAAAATAAAGTTTTCGGTTTTTTTAGAAAAAGCTCACTTCGGTATAATGAGAAAGGTGTACTTTACTTGTATAAAAATTTTCAAACATGTAACCACAACAGATTTTGAGAAAAAGTACATCGAAATGGCCAATTTTATATTTTTTGTTCTGACACAAAATATTTGTAAAAAATAAATTTTTGATTTTTTTTTTTCAAAAATCATTTCAGTATAATTAGAAAGATGCATTTTACATGTATAAAAAATTTCAAGCATGAATCTATAACAGAGTTTGAGAAAAGGTACATAGAAGTAACAGGGTTAGGGTTAACGGACTAAGGGTTCCAACTCCCCATAAAAAAAACGTATTTTGGTTTTAGTTGCATGCGCATTGAGGACTACGCCCTAGACAAAAGTACTAATATACAATGGCTCCCAAAAGTGTTCGTACACTTACGATTTTCAATGAAATAGGGCTCTATCCATTAATTAAAATTAATATTTCAGAATAGGTATTTTATAATAAGATCTATAATCTATTCTTAACAAAACTACATGAAATATTTCAAAAACATAGTAAAGCTTTATTTTTAAGAAATCAATAATCTAAAAGTAACAAAAATTTTATCTCACAAAAGTCTTCGTACACTTTAAAAAAATGGCTATTTATTATATTATATTATATTTATTATTTAAAAATGGCTCGTAGTCGTAAAGAAACAACAATCAGCATTCGAAAATTGATTATTTTTCATCATAATAGTGGTAAATCAGTTCGGAATATCGCTAAATTAGTTAATTTATCCACTTCTACAGTGCAGTATGTGATAAAACGCTTTAAAGAAGAAAATCGGATCGAAAACAAGGTAAGAAAAGGTCGACCGGCAAAGTTAACAAAACGTGATCAGAGATTTATAATTAGAAAATTTGTGAAAAATCCACGTTTGAGTGCTTTAAAAGTTTCTGCAGAATTTAATGAAAAATTTTCTACTTCTCTCAATTTCACCTGAAACTGCTCAGAGGAGCTGGATTAAATGGGCTTTCTGCCCGTAGAAAAATTTTTGTTAGTGCGAAAAACAGAAAGCTTAGGCTTTCCTTCGCAAAATCAATGTTAAATAAACCCGAAACATATTGGAATAATATCTTATTTACAGATGAAAGCAAATTTAACATTTTTGGTTTCGATGGAAGTATAATGGTGTGGAGAAGGAAAGAATGAGGAACTTAATCCCAAGAACTTAGTTGGAACTGTGAAGTATGGCGGCGGAGGTGTCCTTGTGTGGGGGTGCATGTCAGCATCAGGACTAGGTAATTTGGTATTTTTTGATGGCATAATGAATCATGCTCTTTATTTAAATATTTTAAGAGACAATTTAAAATTATCAGCCCAAAATTTGGGCATTGGAAACAACTTTGTTTTTTTATAAAGATCGATCCTAAGCACACGGCTCTCAAAGTTCGCCTCTGGTGTCTATAATTGTGCACAAAATTTGAAAACACCACCTCAATCGCCAGATTTAAACCCAATAGAACATATTTGGAGATAACTGGAGGTTAGAGTACGAAAACACAACATTAAAACGAAAAGCGAACTAGAAACAGTAATGATGGAAGAATGGATGAACATTGATGCAGAAATTACAAAAAAACTAGTGAAATCTATTCCCAAACGATTAAAAGCTGTTGTGGATGCTAAAGGATATCCTAATAAATATTAATTTAACGAAAAAATCAGAATATTTACTAATATGTAGAGATATTTTTAAAGTGTACGAAGACTTTTGTGAGGTAAAGTTTTTGTTACTTTTTCATTATTGATTTCTTAAAAATAAAGTTTTACTATGTTTTTAAAATATTTCATGTAGTTTTGTTAAGAATAGATTATAGATCTTATTATAAAATACCTATTCTGAAATATTAATTTTAATTAATGGATAGAGCCCTATTTCATTTAAAATTGTAAGTGTACGAACACTTTTGGGAGCCACTGTATTCGCACCATCCTAACGTAAACTATTATGGATTTGTTTTAAACTAAAACTGAGAGAAGACCACGCCCTATAATCAGGTTATGCAGAACTTTTCTCCTAAGAAATAAACTCTGCTTAACACCCATAGAGTGATTAATATTCATTTTCAGAAACACTATTTAGTTGGGAGTTAAAAAATTTGTCGTCAAAATGTTTCTTTAATGTTTCGGAACAAATGTGGGAATTTTCACTGTTGAGTTCCAAATAACCTGCTAGCTTTTCTTAACTAATGGCATAATGATGATCGATAGACGTTTATATTATTTCCACTAACTTAATGAAAATAAAAGGATTGCAGATATTTGGAGTTAACAGTCGATAAACGCCTAGGGTTAGTATACGGGGATGAGAAGTTGCCGTCTAAGTGCCCAGTTTTTTATCTTCCGATGGTTCTTGAGCTGGTTAATGGTCCCGGTCCCGCCCGTGTCTTACTAGCCAGTGATGGGTCACGGCTTAGGCCTATTTCGTAGGGAACTCGGATACCATGACTGATGCGTGGTGGTCGGTTATCTAGGATAAATTATAAGTGCAAATTATACTCAAAAAATTATGATGAATGTGCAAATTATGATAAGCGGCGCACGATGACCATTTTTATCCACCAAGAGAAAAGTATTCGCAAATTAAACAAGCATCGATAATATTCAGAATGAAGGTCTATCATCTGGTCAAATTGATGCAATTATATTATCGTGGCAGCGAGTCAGTTATAGGTTTCAGCATTATCAGTCAATAATTTCATTAGTTATACAGAGATCTGGAATAGTGTAGAATTTTATGGACAGCTGTGGTTAAATGAATTTACCTTATGTAAACTGTACAAATAACTAGGGAACATTCTCGCAAACGCCCTAACATGGATGGGGGAAAATGCGCCAAGCGGTAGTAACACGCTCCATTCCCTAACACAGGTGGGGAAAACGTGCCAGTTGTTGTGCCTTTTTTTGCGTCGTGAAAAAAACAGAATATGCAAAACGAACGCCTTTTTTTTCAACCGATTGAACCCGAAAATTGGACACAGGTCTATAATGAAGATAAGAAGACCACATACCAAATTTCATTTAACTATGTCAGTGCATTTAGGAGTTCTCGTGTTCAAAATTATGAGATTATACAGACCGACAGACAATCAACCCTTTGACAGATTTGTTACAAAATTTGACACGGGCCTACATTCCTAATGATAAAATTGTGTACCAAATGTTATCTATCTAGCTATTTAAGTGTTTGAGTTATGATGTTCACATGAACACGGATACAGACTTCCCGTGGACGGATTTTGTCCAAAATTTGATAAAAACCTTCAAATTGGGTGTGAAGATCACATACTAAATTTTACCCCTCTATCTTTAATATTTATCGTGTTCACAGACATACAAACAGACAGACATAGTTCCAAAATTTTGTTTTTCGGACTCAGGGAGGTCTAAAACTTGGAGGTTCATCAAAATCTCCAGTTCGAATTTTTTGACGATTACAATGCTTTCTCTTTGTATACTCCGTATACGAGACAGTAAAAAGATGAAAGAAAGTTTTTCTTTCAGCTATCAATAAGGTGTTATATACATTTCATTTGCACCCTGCAACGAGTTAACTTAGCTTCAAGACTTTTTTGGCGAGCAGAAATTAAGTTAAGAGAGTTAAGAAATAAACTATTTTTGTGTTTTTCTAAGCTAGGTCTAATCAGACTTTAAATTTATAATTATAAATTATTAAAGGAGATAGCCTGTTTAAATATCTCAAACTCAACTATTTATAAAATACTTTTTTCGGCCTTAAAAAAAATAGCATTTTGCTTTTTTTCGTATGAAAAAGTAATTTAAGGCTGTACAGTTTGCAATACAATTTATAAGGGATTTTCACTGATGACAAATTTTATTACTTTGAATAATACTTTATTAATCAAATATTTACCGTAATAGTTATGTTTTTTAAAAAGATAATTAAGATTTGCACCTTCATTAACAAAATTGAAAGCAAGAGGTTCCCTAGAAAAACATTAATTAAAAGGCATATCGTTTCATAACTCTTATCAAAAAGAAAAGCTAAACAAATAAACTCTATGTACACACTAATAAACCCAACTACTGCATACTTAACATAACCTTAATCCAAACATATTGACCATAAACCACACGTAAAACAAAAGCAGTCTTCATTTACTGCACAAGGGAGTCTGCATGGTACACACATCCCTCCAACACCAACAAAAATAAACTTCACCTCCACCAATAAACATCCGGCTCGACATCCATCGCATTACCAAAGACAACAAGCAGCAAGTGCAAGAAGCCTTTCGAACACAAAAGGGGTCAAGCTTCCAAACGATATTGTTTTTAAACAGACACTTTTAGAGAAATAGAGGGTGCGTTTAGCTGATAAGGGTTATAACGGGCCAATGGGGGAAATTTTATTAAATCTTGCGACGGCGCAGATAAAATGTAGAGCTGCGATTTCCTCAGTGCTTGGGTCTATCCAGGCGAGCTCGTAAAGTACAGCATCTAGGTCCGGAACAGGAAATGCTGGCCGGATTTATTTGAAAGCGGGTGTTCCTGGTAAAAGTCCGGTTGCTGATGGGTCTCTGCCGGAGGTAATCGCTTTTCCGGACCCTTGGAAAGTGGTGCGCTTTATTGGCGCTTAGATGGCCCCATGAATTCGTTGTTCTCAATAGACTCGGCAATTAAAATTTAAGTTATTTGTCTGGTGGGGTGCTTGCTGCTCTTAGGTTCGTAGGTTAATCAATTGATGGGGAATTCTAAAGGGTAGAATTGGAATGCGCTTTTAATTTATTTGTATTGGTTTTAAATGTTCGTACTGGGACCAGTTTGAGTACTTCTCCTGCTTTTCGTGGTGGCAAAGATATACTGTAAGGCACAATAAAAGAATTCAAGGATTTGCAATAGGTATTTCCTGTTATGAATAAGTAAGAATTATTTGTATAACGTGTGTACACATGGACTTAACAATGCAGTTATCTCACGAATGGCCCTAAAAAGTCAACGCTGTAATGTCATGGCATATGTCTTTGGCAAATACTTATGAGTCCTGGTGTTATGTATAGTGGTTGAGTTTTGGGATTGGAGAATCGAGTATTCAAAATCCTATTCCACTGAAGATTAGAATCAAAAGTTATCTGATGCACATGGGTCAAACGTTGTATCGATAAAACGGTAGCGAACTTAGGGGTTATAGCCCAGGTTACGATAGCCGTATAAAATAATTCCATTTTAACTTCAAAATGGGTTACTAGCCTGAGCATTGCATATAAATTGAAATTAAATCTAGTTCCTAGTTTTACAAAGCAAAGCGCCGTGACGACCTCGTAGTGGAATCTTAGCTTTGGGTCTGGAGAGTTGCAGGTTCCAGACCCGATTCCACCATGTATACAATCCCGGTGCATGTTAGGTCATACGTCTTCCCGTTTGTGTGGTATGAAGTTCGTTGAGGGGAGTACTGGTTTAGGTACTGTTCTCATCATCTGACCATTCTTCAAAATTACGAAGTCCATCCTAAAACAGCATTCGTTAACTTTAAAAAGAAACGGTAATCAAATTAAACTAAGCTATAAAGAAAATGTATGATCACCACTGTTGCTGGGCAAATCGAATATATATGTCTGGGAATAGTTTTTAATTCGTGATATATTTTTTCTTCACCTGTTTTAATTATTTTACTTCATTTTTTCACCTGTTTTAATTATTAATTTCATATTTTCTTCATATTTACCATCAAGTTACATTTCTATTTTTATTAAAGCATTCTTAATAATGCATCTAAAGTCAGTAAATTACCTACTATCTACTGACTCTAACTAGTTAATAAATATTATCTTTAAAACGATAATAAATCAAAAACAATAATGATAATAAGCGTAGCAACCCTGGAAAATTGCACACTCACAGCATCTCACGCCACAGCATTTTTATCATACATCTCTCAAAATTCAAATTTCCTCTCATGGATATTCTGCCAAGAAGGAAAAAAATACCCCCACTCTTTCAATATTGTCTCTTTCTAAATTTCATTATCCGACAACAATGGTATCCAAACAAAACTCATTCCGCCAAGTGTTATCTGATGAGGCAGTCGCAGAAACAAACGGCTGAGGGTCCTTTTGTGCCCGTTACTAACGCAACATGCGGGCCAGCAGGAAACAAACACACACCAGTCGATTTCGGGCATTAATAACGGAACATGACACTGTCGTCATTTATAGAGGAGGGCCCGCGTGATTAATAGGTTCTTCATTAGGTTGGAGTCGGTCAGACGGTTCTGTTTCGTATTTACAAAATGCACGTGAACCGGTCGGGCTTTTGTTGGACAGTAAACAAAGGCCTTGGATCGATGTGGGTTCAGGGGAAGTTTTAGTTTGTGGGATTGTGTGCCGGGGAAGGTCGTCGGAGCTAATTGTTTGATCAGAAGAATGCTTTTGAGTAATTGCTCAATAAAAAGGGGTGGGTTTTGTTGTTAATTAAACCTCCGTTAGTGGCGATCATTTTCATCCTTAAACTGTAGCAATGTATTCTGCGGATATAAAATCTCCCATTTTGATTCTTTTTCCTTTATAACTATAATGCTCATCCAATTTTAATACTTTTTCCTTTATAACGTTCAACCGTTTGAATAATTTTTCCTTTATAACTATAACAATTAGTCCTAATGAGGATGTAAATGAGTATTCTGTCGGAAAAATTCCAGTTGCAATTCGTTCAAAACAACTTATAGATGTACACAGCTTGCATATCTATTAAATATTGCGACTAAGGGAGAATTAATGTTGAATGGTGAATTGATGTAATTCATTTCAACTTAAAGGGGAGTTTGGTATATTTATGCAATGTTTAGCTAGAGGGAGAATTTTCCCTTCGACTTTCTCATAAGAATTCAAAATATGGCGCGTTTTATGTTTAGCTACATAGTATAATGAGGAGAATCGAGTCTACAGTTAGTGCCTCTTACGCACAGAGTCAAAATTTTGATGCAGATCTCTGATTTTGTTATGAAGACTACATACAAAATTTCAGTTATCTTTCTTGTCGTGTTTTTCAGTTGCCCCATTCGCATAACACGGACAGACAAACACTCTACCCTCTGATGGATTTAGTCTAAAATTTGTTCACTCACGGATGGGCAGACAGTCTCACAGTTGATGGATTTGCTCCAAATTTGACAATCCAACACATACTAGATTTTATAGATTTCGCTGTTTGTATCTACAGAATTATCCTGTGCATATACGCACAAACAGTTTGTCATGATTCTAAAAATGTTTCTATCAAACTGAAGGAGGTGTAATACATGGGAGACAAAATCTCGTGGTGTAATTTTTTGACGATTACAATAACATTCCTTTTTATACTTTGCATATAAGAAATAAAATAAAGGGTTTTTTTTTATCGGTATTGCGAACCGCAACGGATTCCAACTTAGATATGACATATCTCATGTGTATCGCATGAACATGAATTGACTCCATTTCCATACCGAAATTCAATAGGATTATCACAAAACACTGAATTTATTTATGAATAACAAGAGATTAAATATACAAATATAAAATAATGCAGAGAATAAATTTGTTTTCTTAATTATCGATTTCCATTCAAAAGAATTCCGATAGACTATTCCATTGACTTCACACACAAACACACACAGTAATTGTTACTAGACATCAATATGATAATTCTATAATCAAAACCAGTACCGGAATTAGTCGATGAACTATTCTATCGATTTGACAAACAGATACAGACGAAAAGGGTCATTGGCACTAGGCATCGATATAATAATTTCGTAATCAAAATCAGTAAATATAAGAAAAATGCATTATATGGAAGCATCGACAACATCAATAAATCGATTGAACTCGACGTGAATTATGAATGAAAACAATAGTCAATTTGAACACCACTAAAAGCTAATATTAATGATAGATTTTTATCAATTAACCTCAAAAAGTCAAAAAGTGAGCCTTCAAGCTTTCAAATCTTCGTCAAATAAATAATTTTTCAGCAACTAAGAGCTCTTTAGGTGCTTTATATAATGCCCCTCCGTTTTTAATAAAAACAGTAATCGCTATTCACATACTTGAACAAAAGCCATTTTTTAATTAAAGGATGGTTTTAAGTTAATAAGCTTTGCTATTCAGTATCTTTCGCTAATACTTTTGTTCGTTTTGATGCCAAACATGCAAAAAGTGTTTCTTACACATAATAATCCCTTTGTGTAAGTAATTTAGTAAAGCTTTGTAAGATTAATATGAAAAATTGAAGTAAAGGATTTTTCTGAAAGCTGGAAGCATTTAACTAATGATGCCTTCTAATTTAATATCTTATATTTATTCATTTGTTTTAATATTGAAACGCATTAAACGTTTTAAGACCTGTGTTTTTGGAAAAAGAATTTTTCTTCCATTCATACAAGGATAATTATTTTAAAAGGTTTTGAATTCAAAATTTTTAGCAGGAAGAAAAGTTTTTATATAGTTGGTTTCTATACACAATGATGTTTCTAAATGAATGAAATTTCTAATTAAATAGAAGAAAACAGAGTTTTAAAATTTTTACGTTTCATTAATGGATGAAGTTAAATACTAAAATATGTTTGTTATTTTGGTTGGTATTTAAAACACTGTCCGATACACTTTAAAAGATTAAGAAACAGAATTAAAAGAAATCGAATGTTTTAAAAATGATTTTATTTGTTTAATAATTAGTTAATTAATTTAATTTCTAAAATGCTTCAGTTCTGCTTTTTAAAAGAAAATAAAGAAAAAAAAACAATATTTGAGGTTAGAACGCAATTTTTTTTTGTTAAACATGCGCATGAGATAAATAATACATTATGAAATTAAAGGTAGATAAATTACGCTAAGTAAAATACATATCACAAAGGAGCTACACATGTCCTGTCTAGGTATGCGGAAACGTTGAATAACTGGCGTCACGACAGCAGCCAGGAACTAAGGTCGGAGTCTTAGTAGCCATAATCGCCCACGGCCCCAACCCACCCTAAGGAGGTACGCCCAGTCATCGGAGTAGAGGTAACTGAACTCCACACTATTACTATACCTCCAGGAGAAGCGAGAACTCTCTTACATATCCGGCGGTTTCTCATCCATGAACTCTTGGTGAGTCCCCAGGGATACCAAAAATTTTCAGGAATATCTTTGTAGAGTTCCAACAATGGCAACCCAGGACCCCCAACGGTCAGTGACCTGCTATCCTAATTAAGCAGTGTGCCAAATGATATTGCTGAGTTAACCGTTTGCAGGAGACAGGCAATCTACTATTTGACGGATTTGGCACATAAATTGATTTTAGTTACATTATCATCTTGCTTTGAAGCAGCACGAGGGCTATTTTGGGACGGACCTCGTAATTTTGAACCGCGGTCAGATGACGATGTCGAGACCTGAACTGGCATCCCACTTTCCAAACTTCGGCACCACACCATCGGGAGGACGTTTAGATACTGCGTATGATTCAACGTGCAACAGGCCACATGCACGGCGGATCTTCAGTGGAATCAAATAATTTGAGACAGGTCTACAATATTGGTGACAAAACCTTATGCCAAATTTCATCCATCTACCAAGTTCCATTTTCGAGCTACTGCGTTCACATACAAATACGGACGGATAGACAAATCTTCATGTTGGTGGTTTTAGCCCCCAATTTGGCATATATTTACAATTTAGGTGCAGAGATAACAAACAAATTCATTCGTTTAACCCGTTTCTTTTTAGAATTACAGTAAAACTTCGATAAACCGTCAGTTTCTGTTATCCGTCTTCGTCTAAAAATATTCTAATCCGTTATTTCTGTACATTACTACTCTTACATTGAAGTTTACAGTGATCGTTTCGATGTGCATGTTCGATGTGCACGATGTGCATGTATCACTCACTTTAAAAGGATTTTATTTTCATTTTCGTCTCATCCAGCAGTAAAATCAGTTTGCTGTTCATATGTATGAAGAGATTTCTATTATCAATCTACTCAGTTATCCGTCACAGCTCTGATGGCAGTTAATCGAAGTTTTATTGTATTGTGGTCAACTGTACATGGAAGGATTGACTGATAAAATTCCAAAAAAACGTGCTTTTCGATTCCAGAAGACTCGTCAAAGTCTTGAGGATGAATTTTTTGCGGATCAGAGTTCTTTTATACACAGTTCTTCGTGTACTTCATATACGAAAAACTGAAAAAAGTTTAACACCCAAAAGATTTTGGAAAAAAGGCCAGAAAAATATGAGAACTGCAGAACTAACTGTGACTGGTATGTCACATATTGTGGTCAACTATACTTGGAAGGATTGACTGATAAAATTCCAAATACGTGTTCTTCGAATCCAGAAGACTCATCAAAGTCTTGAGGATGAATTGTTTGCGGATCACAGTTCTTTTATATACAGTTCTTCGTATACTTCATATACGAGAAACTGAAAAAAGTTTAACACCAAAAAGATTTTGGAAAAAAGGCCAGAAAAATATGAGAACTGCAGAACTAACTGTGACTGGTATGTCACATATTGTGGTCAACTATACCTGGAAGGATTGACTGATAAAATTCCAAATACGTTTTCTTCGAATCCAGAAGACTCATCAAAGTTTTGAGGATGAATTTATTGAGGATCGCAGTTCTTTTATACACAGTTCTTCGTGTACTTCATATACGAGGAACTGAAAAAAAGTGTAACAGCCAAAACATTTTGGAAAAAAAGTCAGAAAAATATGAGAACTGCAGAACTAACTGTGACTGGTATGTCACATAGATACCCTGTGATGCATCTCGTGTTTAGTAGCAATGTTCACAGCATCTGAATCATTGAAGAACCTCAACTCATCCGTGACTTGACGTTGCTTGCGAATTATTCAATAAAAGTCACGCGTCACGTGACTTTCCCACGTGCCACCTTTAGTACCTCTCCGGGGAGGCATTGATCTGCCATCGGAACTAAATTATTAGCCGCAAGGGCGCAGCAAAAAATGATGTTTAACCCGGAACTCTTGCAAAAATCTGGTTTCGCCCCTGCACTTAACCTTATTATTCGTTATTTTATGAGGACTGAAAAAAAACGAGTGTTAATGCAACTGCGAGTGTCGCCAGCAAACAGCCTTCAGTTTGTCCACGACCGCGGGCAAGTCACTGGGAAATAGTCGGGGTTTCAGTGGCTAACAGGCATAACCCAGGCGGAACGGGGACTGTCTGAAAAATACAGGGTGCCCGAGAATTGTTAGACGCATTTCAAAAATTATTATTAATAATAATAATAAATTAATGATGTTACCATTAACGGCTTTTCTTTTAAATGAGAGCGCGTTAAAAAAAGGTTTTTCAGATAGGTGGCGTACCAAATGACGTTCTAAATTTGCAACAGCGAGAGATTTTCATTCGCAATGGCTCTCGATCAGCAGAAGCCGATGCGCGTTTCCTGGTTTCATCTTTTAGTTTTTCTTGAATATTTTGAAAAATATTCAGATCTTGAATTACATTTTACTTAGCAAATTAAAGAACGTAAAATTCTCTACAAACACATGCTTTTATTTTTCTTCTAGCTTTAATATTTTCGTAGATAATGGCTCTCAAGATTTTGAGATTTCCAGTAATTTACGATCACCTAGACCACCGTAACTGCGCGTTGCCTATCTGAAAAAAAACTTTTTACAATGTGCTATCATTTTTTAAAAAATCGTAATTGTAAAATTCTTAGTTTTTTCATATTAATTTTTGCAATGTGTCCAACAATTCTCGGACACATTATACTTTGTTGAAAGGTCCGAAACTGCATAGCAGATTTCGTTAACTAGACGCAAGCAACTTAAAGAAAACTGCCCGAGAACTTTGTTGATTTAAACATTCGTTATGCGAAAATTCGGTTGGTGAGGATTTTGCTTTCAAACTGCTTGAAAAAGTATGGAAAAATATTGTTTAGAAACGAATTCGGAAACCTTCCGCGCTTTTGCGCATGCGCCGGGAGGAGTCATTTTCATCAAAATAGGGAGAATGTGCAGAATGGAAGGTTGTTGTTTACATTTAACTGAGCGTTATTTAACAAAGAACTCCGGAAATGCTCTCATATGACTCATTGCCCGACACCCCTTTCCGAAGTAAAATCGTCCAAAAGTGGTAGTCTCGGAATCCGTTGCTGAACAGTACCTTTTAACTCCTTAACTGTTTGCCCGTACCATAGGCGGCTCGTCCGGGGGGGGGCAAGGGGGGAAACTGCCCCCTCACTTTTCGAAATTCAAAATCAATGATCCATCGAAAAATGATGATAGGAAACCCAATACACATACCAAGAGAAGAAAAGGAGTACGAGCTAGCAAGAGTTATAAAAAAAATGCATCAATTCAAAAAGTCTCTGAAACATATGATCTTGATATGGAAAAAATAAAGGGAGATACAAATTTTTCAGAAAATGCATAAAAAATACATCTACTCTTTGCCAGAAATATCCACGGAGAAAACAGAACTGAGGAAAAGGTGCAATTTTCTTGTTGAAAAGGAACTCTGTGATATATTTCCATACTTGACAAAACTAATCCAAATTCTTCTTTTGATACCTGTCTCAACTGCATCATGTGAGAGAAGTTTTTCATGCTTAAGATCTTTAAAATCATACCTTAGAAATAGTATGTGTCAAGAAAGGCTTTTTGCACTTGCTGTTTTGAAGATCGAAAATACTATAGATATTGACTTTACTGAGGTAATAGACCAATTTGCGGAAAACAAAAATCGCAGGCTATTTTTCTTCTAATTTATAATACGGATGTATATTGTATAATATCAAATAAATAAATTTATAACTGACCTGCTTTTTCTGTGTTTGAGAGTACGCCGTTCTGTGACGACATCATTGATAGATTCACGAGTTTAAAAAAAGAAGAACTGACTTAATATGTAAGTGTTTTATATTTTTCTCATGTTATCATTTCATAAGAATTGAAATGGAACTTTGAATTGGAAGGAGGGAGTCTGCGGTGGTAATCCGTTCCGATTTTTGAGGCCGTGTCCCGAATTGTTTAGAGAAGGTCGAAGAATTTAATCAATAATGACGTTAAAATCCGATAATATAGCCCAATTTTACAAAAAAACAGCTTTAGGGGCGTCCCACCCACCCACTCGCATCTCTTTTGACCCTCCACTTTTTTGGTGCACCAGCCGCCTATGGCCCGTACGCCGTACGAGCATCAAATTATCGCAATTTTAAACTTATAAACTGAATTAAAGACATTCACAGACACTATAATTCGATACAAGGAAAATTCCGTGGAATCCCTAAACATTTCAAATGTGCTTTAGGTTATCAATTGAATTAAAATGACAAGGCATTCCCATATTAGAAGGCGCCCTCTAGTTAGATAGTTGTAAACACAAATCAGTTAAGGGGTTAAATGAATATTATTTACTATTTTTAATAAATTAAAATAAATTTGTAACACCTAATATTGTGGGATCAGAGTTTTTCATATTCAGATTGAATGCTCATATTTCAATACCCAACGCTTACATTCTTTCCAGACAAATGCAGTTGTGTTACCAATGTTGCTTGGATCCATGTGTTTATTTTTCACCTTTCTTAAAATCCACAGAACAATAGCTATGTTCAAATTTTAACATAGGTTCTGTAACTTTTATTACCACTTTATCGGGTACAATATAATTAGATAAGCTTTTTAATTCTAAGGAATTTTAGAATTTTGTCTTTGATGAAATTAAATAATTTTACCTTTGTGAAAAATATATGTTTACTTGAACAACATTCAGACTCTTGCGTCATAAAACCCCACACTAAACCAATTATACTATAAAACTATACCACATATCGATGTAACTATTTCATTTTAAAATTGAGCAAACGTTACGTAATTTAATAGTGTCAAAAAGCGCTAATTACAGTCAGCAAAGATTTAAAATTAAAAAAATATACAAATACAAATAGGAACGATTCTTCTGAAAATCTTGGGGGGTGAAATATTTTGGACTTGACAGAAAGTGCCACATAATATTCTTATCATATAAGCACCTCAAATTTAAAGTAGCATCTTGACGTATCTTAAAATAAATTCTCAGACACTTGTAACTTTAATGCATCAGTTATAACTCAAGTTGAGATTATGCTGAACCCTGTGAACGATTGCAGCACTGGTGAATAACGTAATACACGTTTCGACTCATCTTACTACTATACAAAGAGATACCTGGAAATAAAAACTTTCATGTGGAAAACAGAGCTACAATAAAATTTCGATTATCCGTCAATCGTTTAACCGTCAGCTTCTGTTATCCGTCATCGTCTAAAAAATCTGATCCTTCATTTCATTACATTACTACTCTTATACTGAAGTTTATTTTCATCTTTTTGTAAAATTAAATAAAATATGTAAGTATCATTCACTTCTAAAGGATTTTATTTTCATTTTTTTCCAAGCCCGCAATAAAATCACGTTACTGTACATATATAATAAGGGATTCTTTTTAAAAAATCTAAAAAATCTGATCCGTCATTTCTTTACAATACTACTCTTATATTGAAGTTTATTTTCATCTTTTTGTAAAACTAAACAAAATATGTATGTCTCATTCACTTCTAAAGGATTTTATTTAAATTTTTTTTACCAAGTCAGCAATGAAATCACGTTACTGTATGTATGTATTAAGGGATTCTTTTCCTGTTATTCGTCTATTCAGTTATCCATCACAGCCCTATTCCCGACGGTGACGATTAATCGAAGTTTTACTGTACATCACAGAATGCCGATAATTGGTCATAAAAACTAAGTTCTATTCAAGTATACAATATTATTTTTAAATGATTTTCAATAATACTCAGAATTGTATTACTGCCTTTGATAATTCTTTACTTAGCTTAATCCAGATTGTCACCTTTTTTTCATTGACCATAGATCCGGCATATTATTGCGATCAGTATCTTCTTGGTAGATTCATATTTCATGCATAAATTGGTCACAACTTCCATATACGCTAAGTATATAGGCTTTCTTTGACTGCATTAATATATACTCTCTCTCTCTCTCTTGTGACCCCTTAAAATACTTCAATTCAACTAATAACTGTGGCATATTATATACTAACTGAAATTTCCTTTTGGACTATGGAGATCATTACATAATGATATTTATAATATACTAATTAATCTTCGATACATCAATGCGAGGAAGGAAAACGTTTCCAAGTACTTCATTAAATGTCTACTGATGATATGATTCGTTTGTTTTGTTCTTTTTGTGTCACCAATCAATGAGATTTGAGACCTCCGACTCTCTATGTACCCTCTCAAACTTGACAGAACAATAATTCCACAAATTTCAACCTCCGGAAATGTTTCCCACTCTATATTTGTCCTTCAAATACACCATTTGCTTGCTCTCTTCTCTTCACCTCATAACTGTAATTGTAGCTGCACACATCTAATACGCGGAACAATGTTTGGACATCAAACACCGTAACGTTATATCTTCACTGACCCTTGCAACCAACAAAGATCCGCTTCCACCACCAACCGTACCAGAAAAAAAATAGGAAAACCCAGCAGGTTTCTTTTCCACCCCCTACCAAATGGAACAGAAGCGCGAACCAGAGAACACAGGGTTTTTATCAAATTATCGAGCCCAGGAGAAATCTCAAAGATGATCCCCCCATCTTCCACCATCCCCCGTCTAAATGGTGGCCGAAAAACCTGGGGATATCGTACCAATCAGGTTGGACCACCCCACAGTGATGAATGGATGAAATCACAACGCTGAGGGTAGAGAGAGTATTTGTTAATGAAGCATGTTAGAGCTGTTATGCAGTGTTTGCACTTAGCTGATGAACTGGGGGGATGCTTGCTGTACTTGCAGTATGCCAGGGTATCTAAAATAATACTAGTGGAGGAACAGATGGTCCTTTTGTTCTTTATGATTATGATGCAGCAATAGGGGTGGAGGGTATGGTACTGATTGCTTTGTACAGGTGCGATAAATAACATTGGCCTAATGAGCCGTGTCGTTTTAATGTCTTATTTCGGGAAGAGTTAATGTCTGTGTTTTTCTAATAGAGTAAGTTGATATGGTAAGGGTGAAAAACGATAATTTTCGATAAAGGCCTCATTGGAAGCACGCTACGATTTAACGATATTAGCTCCTCTGTAAGGTGGTCTAGTTGATGTCGGATGAGAATTTTTTAATACAATGACATCGCTTTAGTACGTCGCTCTGCTTTAACCCCGATTCCTATTTATTCATTTTAATGCTTAAAAAAATATTCATAACGTCGCAGGTATTAGATAAAGTGTAGATTAAAACCATAGGAGAAATTTGCTTGCTTTTAATATCTAACTTTCAATTTTTTTTTTTTTTAACTTCATATTGTCTTCACAGTTTTATATTACAAAAGTAAATAAATGCAATAATTGGCAATTTTATTTTTTTCACGTCATTCCGCTAATTTTTTAGTCATATTACATTGTTCTTGTGTTTTATGTTTACATTGTTTCCATTCCTTTTTAAATAAAAATTATTTAAAATAATTGTATTTATTAACTATAACGCAACTGAAACTTAATTTTAATGATTACCTTCTTAAAAATTGATATCTTACAATAGCATATCTAGCAAATATTTGTGACCTTCCATATTGGTATAGAAGGCGCGCCCGCTGGAAGGTTATTTTTAAACAATCTATTCATTACATTTTGCAAGTCCTGACCTTTATATATATTATGGACAAAATAAAAAAAATAGCATAGATAATGTAAAATATATCTACTATTCATGTAAATTAGTTGATAAATAATTTTAAAACACATGCCATGAAAGCCTTCATAAAACCGTGTCCTCTTCATCCATTTTCCTCAATAAATTTCAATCTACTCCAAAATCAAAAACCTATTCTTTCCCGAACATCCATTATTTCCCAGCTCAAATTACCTCGGCGTCTTTATCAAACATCTTTGAATTTTTTAAAGCCCTTGCCCGTGCTACTCTCCAGATTTTACACCGTTCAGTAATTCCATGATATTTTTTTGCTCTTCTAAACTAATATCAGGTGAAAATTTATTTATGGATGTCATCATTTCCCTCTACTACACTCATTTTTCGGTAAAGCTGATCTTGATTTTTATTCTCATTTTATTTGCGCTTTCAACTGCAGCTAACGCAAATGACATTTTGCTCGCTTCAACTATTCGAGCGCCATTTTTTTCCCTTCTTTCGTGTTCTTTCATTATTTTTTCCTACATCACTTCCGTTCCTCTAATCTGCGTTTTGCGTCAGACGATTTTTCTTGTTTTTAACGGGTCCAGATTTTTACTTTTATTTTATTTTACGGCCAATTTACTTCGTATTTTGAGCAAAAGAGTGTGTTTTACCGAGAGTTTTAAAGAGTTCGTCATCGCTTAGGTGCGGCAGAGGTTAGCATAACGATCCATTACCAAATAGGGTTGAGTGGTTTGGTGCATGAATTAGGTAGTAGGACATTATCGTTTGTCGCGAAATGATGGTTAGAAGATGTCATTTAAGGATGGCATATTAGGATCCATATTTAGCATATAAAGTTTCACAACTTCTCTGTTTGTGTAACGCAATATTATCTTTTTTTTTATCTCTTGATACAATGGCCTGTCATCTTCTTTATGGAAGTTTTCCAAATTGAAGTAGTGACTTAATGGTTTAAATTTAGTAAAAACATTGATCGTCCCTACTAATTAGTAATTTAAATTTAATTCATGTTATGTTTTACCTAATTTTATAAAATTAATATTTAATAAGAAGTAAAACAAGTTATCGGGATCTTAAAATGGACCAAATTTAAAACTAAGATTTTAAAAAGTGGTTTGCATGCTTATACAAAGTTTGTGTGTGTGAATTGAGTTGAATGAAACTTATGGAATTTTAAACATCAATATGTATTCAAGTTTGTAAATATTTGACATATAGCTGACAAATCACCAAATTGTGTTGAAGTTATGGCTAGAACTAAAGGAGTATTTTCTAACGTAGGCGGTAACACGAACTATTCCTTATTTCGGAGTAATAAGAAGATTTACATTTAACGTAACAATTTTTCTCAAGTTATATTTATTTGAAAGTAATACTAACACTTTTCTTAAAATAAAATTCTTGCCTAGCCCCAGTTACAAGCGAATACAGTAAACTGTGCTTAAACATTATCTGAGAGTAATACAGTTTATCAAAACTTTTCTTCCGGAAAATGTTTCAGAATATTAGGTATGTTTTTCAATATTTATAAAATTCTCTTAAAATATTTTTTTAATTATATCAAAATTTAATAATTGGGAACTTATTATTCATTTACCTAAAAATAAAGTAACATTTGTACTATATATAAATATTATTAAATTAGTAGATAGTATTAAATAGTAATCTTTTTTTCTGGCTTAAAGTTCTGATACAAAAGCTATACCAGCCAAGATTTCCAGATTTAGATTTTGAGTCGCCTTAAAGAAAAGAATAATTATTTAACAATCTTACATCATGGCGTTATAAAGAATGATTGTTTTACATAGTAACATAATGGCGTTATAAATTTAGCATTCGTGTTAATTATTTAACATTCTAATATTATAGTATTTTTCAAAATAGTTATTTAACATTTTAATATTATAGTATTTTTCAAAATAGTTATTTAACATTCTAATATTTTATAAATGGCAGTTATTTAACATTCTAATATTTTATAAATGGCAGTTATTTAACATTCTAACATTTTATAAATGGCAATTATTTAACATTCTGACCTTATAGTGTTATAAAGGATACTTATTTAATGTATCGTTCGGCGTCTTAAGGAAATGATAATTATTTAACACCATCGAAAGAGGATGAAATTTCTGCGAAAATTATTATGGCAAAGTCACGATTAAAAACTGATATGCTTATAAGGAGCACTTCGCATACGTCCTGACCCATCAATAACATTTAAAAATGCTCTCTCTTGTTGTCATAACAACAGACTTGCTGTGAGCATGCGTGAAGACTGATGATAAATCGCACCCAGATTCAAAAAAGCTTTTATCCGCAAAGAAAAGTGGTCCTTATCTGATCAGAAATGACAAGCTGTGACAAGACGCTTTGATTGGAGGAAAGAAAAACACGAAAACCTGCCATATACTCCACGATGTCGTAGAAAGGTTTCCCTCAGATTCGTTTTCATGAATATTAATATCTAAATTGGAGATTCTGTTGTGGACGTTTTCCGATAAAAATGAGTTTCAGACACAATTAATTTGAAAAGCCTTCATGAAATAAAATAAGACTTTTAATGTCAGAAATTCGGTATAAAGAATTGGGGAAACAAAAGTAAATGTTTAATTTGTCAATGAATAGTAAAATTTGTTTGTGTTCATGATAATTGCAGGTTAAATATTATTGTCTTTAGTGACTTATAATGCAAATTTCTTTTATAATATGTTTTTTATTAACCCTCTAACTGCGTATCCCGCGAGTTGAAAGCAAGTCTATTTTCTGCTGCATTCTGTGATTTCCACAGGTTAATGTGTTTACTCAGTACTTTTATTGTTTTAGCAGCGTTGGATCATAATATACTATTAAAGCTTTGCATATAAATAACAACTCGCTTGGCTCAACGGTATTGGAGCATATTTGCAAAAGTTAATATAAATAGTGATTTTAAAATATTGCACAGTCAGAGGGTTAATAACGAAGTATTGCAAGAAGCTCTAAGAATATTTCTTATAATTAAGCATAATTTTTGCTTACTTCTCGTACTATATATTTTTCAAAATACATGAAGTTTATCTAGAGTAATTTTTATACAGGCTGTCACCTAAGACGGTTTTCAAATACTGCACCAAATGTATTGTCTAGAGTTCAGTAAATTCATAATATCTTAGAATGGATTTAGCCTTTGTTTACTAATAATGTAGTGGGCATCTTTTGAAATAATTTAACGTTCGAGTACATTTTTGGACGTTATATTTATTATAATAATTATGCATTTTATAATTGAAAGCCTGACTTGCTTATAGCAAAACTTTTAGAGCGAAAAGTACGCAATTTCAATGAATAGTTATTTCGCGATCGAAATGTGTACATAAACATTTAAAGTTAAAATCTGTTTGCAAACATTTTCTTACAACCGCTATTTGTTGAAAAAATTTATTGTTGTTTAACGAAATCTCAACTGAAATCAAATGGAGATTCGATTCTTGTAGTAGCTCAAAACAGCTCGAATCAATTGTTCAAAATCGCTTAATGCGCATGACGGAATGACGTATAGAAGGGGACTTTCCCTATCTTCCCTATTTCCCGTAAGTTCTTTCCCTATCGCTGTCGGGGACTGCAGAGTTTACACCTTCGCATACGATCACTTTTCTGATTCCTGTATCGAATTACAGTATTTTTTGCATTTAATTCTGTAGCTGACCAAAAGAAACAATTAATATGAAAGACAAATGGATAAATTGTATCCTTTCTCCTTTGTGAATTTGTAGGATATTTTGGTATAATGACGGCAAATTGATCCCCGATGGCTGCTGATTTTTAATGCAAAAATCTTTTTTTGAAACAAAATCATAATGGTGTATTTGTTTTGATGTGTCGGATTTTTTTGCGGATAGATCCTTCCAATGACTTCCGTTTCTCTTGGGATTTTTCGGGAACAGAAGAGGTCAATTTTTGGACGAAAGTCAGGCCTCTCACAGAAAAAGATTCCATTTTTGAATCCCTGTCTGCAGGTGACCTTGATAAAGTCTGTAAGGCCGGATTCTTTGCTACATTTCTTCTACTTTATCCAATAGTTTTTTTAAAGGTAACTTAGATATTTTTTCATTAAAAAGTTTCATCTACCTTTGTATTTTGGTTGCAGCGGCATCTTGCTTGCTCTGGATACAATCTACTCTTTTATTCTTTAATTGTTCAAGGGGCTTTTGACATTTTTTTCTTTAAGTTGTATGGTTTGGCTCTTTTGCTCTTGATGTTTCTGGACATGATTTAATATGTCAGATCCCCTTTATTTTCTTATATTGATTGAAATAGCCATAAATATCCCAAATACGGGGAATTTATATCATCTTTTTAAACAGACTATGATAAATAATCAGAAATTTTTTTTAAAAAAATTTAAGATGACCAATTCAAACTAAAACAGAAACATAATTACAACTTTCCTGTGAACACCTTTAATGATTTCTACCTAACATATATTCATTGCTAACTTTTCTGCCTAAACTTCCTAACCTTTTCTATTAGATACAGACTTTTCCCATAACACCCTCATTCATATCGTAAAACTCTGTCTCATACGAGAGCCGAAGTGAGAAGTTCAAAGCATCTAATCAAGCGTAAATATACTCCTAGATGCAAAAATCGGTAGCTGGCGCGAAATAAAAAGTATCTTAAAGGAAAATCGATTTCGAAAAGAACTGATAAAAGCTGTAAAAAGTGCCAGTCGAAATTGATCTTAAATGTGAAGTCAAAGTCGAATGAAGCAGCCAAAAATGCGAAGTAAATGTCATAAATTCCTTTTTCTTCGAGCTAAAGTATTGACATATTCTTTAAGACGCGTTTATTTTTCGGCCGATTTGAGTCTTTCTGCTTCTTCCAAATAGAATAATGGAAAAGTTTTTCCGGTGGAAGGAAGATATAACAGAATTTCATCTGCCCTTTCCATGAAATTCCATTCTTTAAGTCTTTTTGGCTTACATTGGGGCTTAGAGTCAGTGTAATACAATCGTTTTTCTACCTTAGTGTTTATTTATTTACCAACAAAATAAACTTGGAAAAACTACAATC
>BGPR01000206.1:327333-344984 GCA_013235015.1 Araneus ventricosus | reverse complement strand
CCTTCCCGTGTTCCAAAAAATCCAGTTTGGAACAGCGGTGAATGGTCCGCTTTATAGACACCTCAAGCTGAAAGCATGCCCAAAGCTATGAGTGATCGTATCAGTTATGGGTGATGATTTTACACTTAGGAAGTTCCACTGATAGGTGAAAACAGATATATACAGAGATTTATTTCACAAAAAAATTAATTAAATTTTAATATTAAAACTAAATCCTATTTAAATAAAACATTTAGTTTTAAATAATTAAGCTCACATTTAGGATCATTTAATTGAAATATTGATTCACCGCGCTTTTTTTTTTACTTGTATCAACTTGAGTTGTCTTCGATAATTGGAACGAAAATACAGTCAAACCCCGGTGTAAAAAACTCGGGATATAGCGACCCCCCGGTTATAATGAACTATAGAGAACCAAAATTTTCACTTTTGAACCTTTTTCCAGCTCTTTAACGAAAAATCACTATTTATCTCCATACTTTAGAGAAAGAAATGTAAGTTCAATTAATTTCACGGTGTTATTTTTTAAGAGCAAATACTTATTGTAATTTATTATACTTATACCATTACTTATTGCGATTCAGTGTAATTAATTTGTTCAGCAAATCATGTGTAACCTATATTTGAAAAATCGGATGTAGCGAACCCTCGGTGATAGCGAACTTCTAGATAGGTCGGTTGAGGGTTTGTTTTAACGGAGTATGACTGCATTCTTATTCTTATGGATGAATGTTATGAGGCATTAAGACAATTCTTTGATTGAAAAAAAATGAAGGAAATCTTTTTCATTTTCGATTCTTTCAGTTTTGTAGTTCTCAAAATTGTTATGAAAATTCAAACCAAATAAAAAGTATAAAGGTCCAAGTTTGTTCTTTATGAGCCCTTTTAAAACAGGATATCAAAATTAAATATGCAAAGCAAATTAATATATCGTCGCTTAAGAAACAACACCACCAATGTCAATTTTTTGAAATTTCAAAGAGGAAGAAAAATCTGAGTTTTTCGCAACCAATAATTAATATTTCTGATTTTTTTTCGTCTAATATTGACATGAGACAGCATATTCCTACATGATGTCAGGATATTCTTTAATTCGGAAATATTCGTTATAAAAAATCCAGAAATATTCGTCATTGGTTGCGAAAAAATCAATTTTTTCCCTCTTTGAAATTTCAAAAAATTGAGATAGGCGGTGTTGCTTGTTAAACGACGATATGCAAAGCCAATAATATACAAAGCGCCACATTTTATTGTCTTCTAAATGAAACGCCTTTTATTCAAATTTTTAATCTTCAAGAAAAAGGCCATCTCTTGTCCCATGCAATGTAAAGGACAGTTAGCTGGAATTATCATGTCGCTATATGGAACATGGAGAAAACTGTATTGTATTTACTTTCATTTTTGATTTAGCAACTTATTGATAAATTCTTCATGCTCCAACTATGGTGAATTGGCGCGAAAGTTGCTTCTACAACACACCTTTGATGATGCACAAAAGAATTCCCCTCTTACAAAACAGTAGTAGTAAGAACAATCAGGTAGATTTTTTTTCTTCGTAATGGAAGCAGGAGGGAAAAAAATGTCGTGCTTTGTGCACTCTGCGATGCTTTTTATTCCCTCCCTCACGTAGGGGGATGGGCTTAAGTGTTTTGATTTTGGGTGGTGAGCACCGTGGTTCAAGCAAAATTTGTGTTGATACAGCTGCTAACTTTCGTAGAGGGTAAAAAAAAATCAGTGGTTCTTTTTCCCTGCAAGACAACAGAAATAAAATAATCAAAGGTCACTAAGAACAACTTAATTTACATACGTTTTTCTTTTTAAAAAATGCTTCTTTGGGTATTTTTGTTGGAAGAATGCTAAAACTTTGTTGTTAAAATTATTAGTATTTAGATAAAAAAATATTACCATATAATTTCAATTTGTGAGATCACTTCTTCAAAGTAATGTCAGAAGCTATATAGTTATGAAGAAGAGTCTAAAAACTAATTATTGAAAACAAAAATAAGAAAATATAGCCTGTTAACATAAAAATTAATCATTATCCTTTAGAACAGGGAACTACATACAAGTAAGCACAAAAAGATATTTTAAAGATAAAATTAAAAGAGTTCTACGGACTTTTGGATTCGATTGAAAAGTGAGAGATAGTACGATGGTCCTCGATTTCTGCAACAAAATTTTGCTTAGTTTAATCAGAGAGAGGTTAAATGCTAATAAGAATTTCAGTTTTAGGCACTTCTTTTCAGTTGTAAAAATTACCATACATCCTTGGAATCGGGAAAACCAAAAAGCAGGAAGATGTAAAATATAATTGATTTTGTTCAACCTGAGACCAGCGTTGTGGCATCATACCCAGCACCGTCATTAGCATTATCATTTTTGTCATAAAGTTATACAGCATTTTAAATAGTTTTTAAACTGTCGAAGTGAGTTGTTTGTCGACCGAAGAGACCGGGAGTTTCTATAGACAAATATCTCGCTTTGAAAATACATGGGAGTTATGAGTGGACCTCGTAGTTTGGAACCCCGTGTTTAACCACAAAGTTGACTCCTGAGTTATCACCTTCCCTTCCAATAGCTTTAACACGTTTGATCCGATAGAATTAATGTGCACCAAGCACTAGTAATGGCGGATCTGCGATGAAGTCAGGTCTGCAATCTACAACTCTCTTGTCGACTGGAGGGTCCTCTGATCGACCGGAGAGTCGTCGGATGACACCAAAGCCAAGATTTTGCCACCACTCTACCAGGTACTCCAACTAATTTATATAGAAATGCATGCAAAAAAATTAAAAGGTCAAATTCTCAAATATTTAATTAAAATGTCAATGCTATTTTAAAGTGACGAATGTTATCAAGTTCTTTTCAGAATTCACGAAGACGCTTGAAAAAAAAAAATCATTTACTTTTACATCAAATCGTTAATGTATTAAAGGTAGCAAAATTATATTATTGCATTTTTTTTTAATCTCAAGTGTGTGTCTTTTGGCAATGAACTTTAATTTTTTTAAAAATACGGCTTTTGGTGTCATAGTGTGTCTTAAAGTTTTGTGATTATGTATTTTCGCTTTTAATTATATATACGTTTGCATAAGTTTTATGATTTTATATATTCTCTGTGTTCTACTTTTTGCTTTCTAAGGCATATTCTTTTTTATTTTTTATTTACTCATTGTGACTTTTGTCCTTTTTGTGTTTGTCAGCACTCTGTAAATGGAGTTTTCTCTGTAGTGTGCTTTTCTTTAAATAAATAAATAAAATAAATAAATTATTGTGTTATTCATTACTTGACCACGTTCGTGGATAGTAAACATTTTCATGAGCTGCTAAAATAGTCAGAAGATGCTAAAATTTTGTTGAACTAGACCATGGAAGTATAAAACTTCTAATTTACCACCTAACGGAACTTTTTAAATATATAAAGAAAAGACAAAACAAAATGAAAATATTCAATGAACCAGTTAGCCACTATTTCAAAGTGCAAAATAATTTCGAAAAATTAGGAATTTATCGAATTTTATGCATGATAATGTGGCTTATAAATTTAAATTTGACAGCATTCCAGTTATTTAGCATGACATTGGAAACGAAACCATAGAATCACGTCTGAAATATGTTAGGGAACATAACTAATTAACAATCATCTGCTTGGGTGACATTTTTCAATATCAGAAATATCCATTCTAAAGTATTTTTACCAAAAAATACACCGCAAGTGGGAAAAGCTTAAGAATACCTCCTCTGGATTTACTTTTGATGACGAAACATTACACTAACCTTGTATTTACTGAAATAATCGAGAAAAAAACGCTTCTTTTCACAACTGTCATTGACAGAAATTCCACGAAAGCAATTGGATTTCACGGTATAAATTCAAAGAACCACATTCCAACTTCCAGAATCTGAATGGTACCACTATCTCACTCCCTGCACCCCCAAAAAAATCCCAAACGACAAAATTTCTATTTAATATCTCCCACCAGGTGAGGCCTTCCTTTTATTTCCGTTGTCCCAACCCTCTAAAAGTCCATCAAGCGACATCAAAGACCCAACCCCTGACGGTGCCGTCATGGATACTTTCCCAAGAGGATTCCCCCAAACTGGCGACAAACAAACACCAGTGTCCGGTGACTCCCTTTGTCCGTTTAAATCCGAGAGAGGGATTAAAAGGCAGACGATAGAGAGGGGTGGAGGGGCTGGAAAAGTGGCATGGGATTCACCAAAGTTGGGGCCGGTCGTTAAATTTCGATGCATCATCAAGCAGGCGGTGGTTTTAATGTAATTGCAAAGCTCTCTGCATACTCATTTGCACATAAGGAGTGTTTAGCTTTCGTCGTTTATCACCAGGGGACGGCCAGATTGAGACTGTCCAGCTGAGAGGGTCATGGTATGTCCCATAAGGTACAGATGGATTTAGTTTGGAGGATGCAGAAAAAAATGTGTGGAAACTAATTGCAGGTTACGCGAAAAAACATACTTTAATTGATGGAAGCAAAGTGAAATATAATTCCAGCTTTAGTAAATATTAAATTTCGAGCATCTCATTAAAACAATTGGTTCGACTACTTTTGAGATCGTTTAACTTTGAAGTAAAGCAAAGAATTTTAAACTTTCCCCATCTTTTTCCTCGTTTGTTCAAAATATTTCTCAAATCATCAGTTTTGATCGAACGTTTTGTTTCTGAGACAATATGTGGGCCAGTAAATTGAGAAATAAAACAACGATAAATGAATACACTTAATTTAATGCAGTTATTTGATAAATAAATTCATTTGAATAATGAATACTTAGTTAACCTTCTTTGCCGGTGATGCAAAATGGCTTCTGAGGACTTTATCCGTCTTTTTATTTATGTATCCTCGAGTACATCAAAGTGGCGTCCAGTGTCATATAATCAAACATGGACACTAGCCTGTCGTGTGTGTGTGTGCTTGCGTGTGAGCGTGCTCATGTGTTCTTTAAAATTTTTCGTGTTTCTCTGAAATTTTTTAAGGTTAATCTTTAATCTCTCTATATATACCATCCCACTGTATGTTGTACATTTACATGCTTAACGCAAATCTATGTATTTTCAAAAAATTATAAATAATTAATTTTGTTATTTACTAATCATGAATAATCTACTGATAATTTATATGCTATAATTGATCAAAACGGAAAACTTTTTTTGCCGTCCAAATGCCTTCTCACTCTGTAGTACCTATTAATACTCATCTGAAGTTTTAAAAAATATTTTTAAATCTCAAAGCAAAAAACTGTATAATATTAAGAGAATGGAGCCTCTCTATTTTAAGTGCATGCCAAGCAAGTAGTTTATATTTTTATGTAGCATTATATAAACAGAAATAATATTTCAAACGAAAGGCGTTACATACAGAATACATAAATATAAAATTCAAAGCAAATGATACGGTATATGGTTATTTTCCTATCAAATCTTTCGCAATAATCCTAAAAGCTAATACCTTTTCCTTTCAGAACTCGGGATATTTTTTCCGGTCCACAACCCCCTAGGGTCTCCCAGCACCCCTCGCCCCTTCTTTCGTCCGGTATCCATTACGGTTGTGATTAGTCCCTGAACTAATCCTAATGGTGGCTAAACACCCAGAACAAAGGATCTTCCCGACTCGTCATTCCCTTTCTTCACTTCACTTCACTACTCTTAATTTCAGAGTTTGGTTTTCATTGTTGGCAACGGGGGTGGTGTGGGGGTGGCAGATCGAATGACGGCTGCGAAATTCCGTGTTTAATCAGTGACAGTGCCCGGTTATTTTGGAAAGTTAGAAATCCGATGCCCCCGACGTTTGCCGAGATTGATCGAGAGACTCCGACTTCAGTTCGGAAGTTTCGGATTACTTCGAAAGCCGAAGTTGAAAAATGGCTTATTTACTCAACCTTCTGACATATAAGTGGGAAAGACTTTCAATTTTTCAACTGTTGTGTCGCTGGAAAGGGCATTTGGGATTATTACTTTCGAGTTTGTGTCTGATTTAATAGTCCCAGCAATATGGGAAATCGTAAGCGGGGTTGATGGGTAAATAAATTTGATAAAGTTTTTCCAATAAGTTTAAGAATTTAGAGTTAGTTAATTTTAGTCTATCAGGTCAAAGTTAATTTACCTACAGAATTTACTAGTGGGTGAATTGTGAAATTTGAAATTTGTATACATGAAGCTTGTCTTTAACCTTTTACCTTCAAATTCTATGGGTAACATGGAATTCGAATACGAATAATTTCTTACAATATTCAGGGAGACAGTATTTCAGCATTGCATATAAATAGCGATTAAAAATGGTCCGCGATTTTCCAAAATGTGATACAAATCAACAATTTTTATACAAGAACTCTGAGATTTTATATAAAAATTGTAGGTTTGTATCACATTTTGGACAACAGACAACCTGCCTGCCTGTCTATCAGTGTGAACGTGAACATGATGACTCAAAAACACTTCAAGCTAGATTAATGTGATTTGGAGTATTGTTTTATCACCAGAATTGTAGGTATACATAAAATGTTGGACCAAATTCATCAAAGAACTAACTATCTGACAGTCTATCTGTTGGTGTGAATGTGAAGATGGTAACTTTAATAGACAACATAGTTGGATAAATACAAATTTGGAATGTAGTCTTGTCACAAAAACTGTAGACCTGTATAAAATTTGGAACCAGATCGGTCAAAGGGATAAGGTTTAAAATGATACTCGATTTTCTTTATAATACTAAAATGCACAAAAAGGGCAGTGGAGTAGAAAGGGTAAATAACGCCTGGGACATATGATTTTTTTCGGCCCAGACCCCAAGCGGCAAACTTGGGATGGAATTTTTTCGTCCCCTCATCGTATTTCACTTTAGAAAGTTACATAAATGCATTACCATGTTTGTCACCATTAAACGTTTTGTCACCATGAATTTTGGAATGAAATTGGAATTTTGGAATGGAAATTTTTCGTCCCCTCATCGTATTTCACTTTAGAAAAGGACATAAACACATTACCATGTTTGTCACCATTAAACGTTTTGTCACCATGAATTTTGGAATGAAATTGGAATTTTAGAATGGAAATTTTTCGTCCCCTCATCGTATTTCATTTTAGAAAAGGACATAAACGCATTACCATGTTTGTCACCATTAAACGTTTTGTCACCATGAATTTTGGAATGAAATTGGAATTTTGGAATGGAAATTTTTCGTCCCCTCATCGTATTTCTCTTTAGAAAATGACATAAACGCATTACCATGTTTGTCACCATTAAACGTTTTGTCACCATGAATTTTGGAATGAAATTGGAATTTTGGAACGGAAATTTTTCGTCCCCTCATCGTATTTCACTTTAGAAATTGACATAAACGCTTTACCATGTTTGCCACCATGGTCAGTGGCGTAATGAGAGTAGGTGGCGTCCGGAAAGTAATATGATTTTTTTTCTCCCAGTCGTCACCAGTGGCTTAGCAAGCGTATATGGTTCCGGGGTGTGGTATTATTTTCACACTCCCTCATCATATCGTCACTTAATAAACAACACCACTTATCTCAATTTTTTGAAATTTCAAAGAGGAAGCAACTAGTAACGAATATTTCTGAATTTGTTTCACATCTGGTAGGAATATGCGGTCTCTTCTTCATATCAGATTACAAAAAAATTCAGTAATATTCGTTATTGGTTTCCAAAAATTCAGTTTTTTCTTCCTCTTTGAAATTTCAAAACGTTGAGATAGCTGGTGTTATATAATCAGGAATGGGTTCAGGCCTTAGAGGAAATTAATATTAAAATTCAGACCTTAAAGTCTTTTCCCTCTACAGAAAACCTATTCTAGTTATGAATCTGCATGGATGAACGGCCTCTGATGACGTCATCCACCGGATTCTTACTTCTTATCGTAGTCTGCTATTATTTTTGTTATTTTTAACTCTTCCAAAATTAAAAATTCCTTTTATTAGTATTTATATTTATCTTGTTAAGCGAAGATATTTTCCTTTAAAAATAGCACAAACGCAGTAATGTTTTGATTTCACAGCGCCCCCTAAAACTGGCTCCCGGAGCAACCCTCCATGCCGCTCGACCTCTACGCCACTAAAAAAGGGTCTACTGTGTATGTATGTCAGTATATGTATACTGTGTACGTAAGTCAAGGGGAGCCTACTCTCGTTTTTCAATTTTGCTGAAATGAATGCATCTTTTTCCAGATTGCTTTCTATATTCTTAAATTTGATTCAGCATTAAATTAATTCTAATGTTATATCTAAAGATCTGTATTTAATTAATCTTCTAATATCGGTGGGTTTTTTTCTCTATAAAATCGTGGGTCATTTTTAATCGTTATTTACACGCAACGCTAAAATTAAAGGTTGTAAAAAAGATAAGTATCAACTAATTGTTCTATTTCTCTAATTCTTGGAATTCTCTAATCTTGTTATAATAAAATAATAGGATTTTTCCAATCATTTCGGTAGCACACTAATCTCTATTTGTGGTTCTTTCCAAAACTGAGCTAATGGATGCTTCAAGAAAAAGAACTGAACCAAATGCAATCCAATATTCCTTCTAAACAGAATGACAAACAAAGCATATCCTCTCGTAATAAAACATTAAACATTTATTTCGATACCACATCTCAACTAAAGAGATCCATCTATGGAAGGACAGAAAATTTGAAAAAAATTACGATTCCCATCGAAGCCCAAATGGAACATGCACAGTTGTAATCGCCCAATTTTTTTCCAATAACTAATGATCCACTGTAGTTTACCGATGCTCCCAAAACCCTTTTGAAATACATCTCGAAGAGAACCTGAAAATCCTAATACACCAAGAATTCAATTCCTGTTGGCGCACGCCGGCAAACCAAAAATAAAAGAAGAATTCTTCGTTCGATTCTAACCAGCTATTCCATCCCCCTCAACCAATCTTTTTCTCGAGTAGAGTTCGTAGAACAGTTTCAAGTACGGCGTGTTGCACAGTATTGAGTAAAAGATATTCTCAGATTTATTTCTAGAAAAGAACCGTGATCCATGTTTGACGAGGTCTCTTTTAATCTTCTGCACACGGCGAAACGGGGTTCTGTTGTGTGAGTGCAAGGAGTTGGAAGAGTGAGGTTCAGATGATGTATAACACTAAAAAGGAAAAAAGAATTATAAAGGAAGAATATATCAAAGATTATTGGTTTCTTTTTTATGTTTAAAACATGGAATTTAGTATGCATTGAAAGTCGGAGTGGAAGGAAGTAATTTTTGGAACTGGTTCGTTGAAAAGTTTTGTGTAGCTGTTTCGTCCTGAAAAGTATTTTATTATTTAGTATGTTTTTTATAAATGTAATTCAAATGCTTGATGTCTTTTATAATTTTTCTGAAAGAATATAAATGCGTGTATCAAGTTGTGCTCCAAGTATTTTGGCTACGGAAAGCTTTATTTCTATTTTTTCTCAGTATTTTGTCTAATATTTTTAACGGGAATTTAAAACGAAATAAATAAAATTTGTAGATATATTAAGACATCTTAATAAATAAAGTTAATGAAATATATTTTTTCCTTTAATGTAAAACCTTTTACTCGATAAACCTTTGTTATTAGCATTTAAATCAATAATAAAAATTACATTTCGGTTCTCAAAAAAGTAAAGTAAAATTATGAAATACGCTTTAAGGAAACTTACCATCATTACGAAAATAATTATACATCATTAAGAAAAATAACATTAACCTGTCTCTTGTACTTCAATGTGGCAAGTGTTTTAATAAAAGGCTTCATTTTTCTAATATTTCTTGTATACTATTATGAAAAGAAAAATGCGATGTAAAGTTAGGGAATGCTATAACTTTTTATCAATTATGTTTCGCTTTCTAAGTACAAGGGATTCATTAATTGAACTTTTTGAAAAATTATTGTTATAAATAATATTTGTCATCATTTAATAACATTATATGGTTTCTTCTCATCATAATTCTAGTGCAGGAATTACATTCGTGATGATTAATTATTTTTGTTTGACAAAGAATGCATTAAAGCTTTCTTTCATTGGGATGCATTAATCTAACATGATATTTTTTTGCTGTCATGCAAAGGAAGTACTTCCTAATCCTTTGCAAATTAATTGGTTTAAGTGAAGTATGATGTGAAGGTGGCTTTCCTAAAAATTATATAGTTTAATACTTTTTCGACGAGAGAAGTGCATTTCTCTTACGAACAAACAATTACTGTTTGAAAGTGACTCATTATTAGTTTAAAAAATGATTTCAAAGGAATTATAATAACTGCATATAATTTCGACGTTATTTATTGAATAAATATAAATGACACTTTACAGACAAATCCTTTTATCAATGAATACATTGAAACAAAAATATGCGGTGGAAGAAACTACCTACAATAATATTGTCAAGGGATTATGATAATAAACGTAGGAAAAATCTTTCTATGAACAATGGCATTTCGATTAAGAAGGAAAATTACTTTGGGAAATCACTCCTTATTTATTTAAAGCACTATCCCAAAACTTTCTAAAACCTTCTTATGATATTTTTCTCTTAAGCTCAACGAATATGCTTTTGCAGACGTGATGAATGTTTCTATTTTATTGCATTTACAGACCGAAGATAAAAAGACTTACCTTACTCAAATGTGGCTTTATGTGACTAAAGTAGCTACATGTAAATATTAACTCTATAGTCTATAGTGACTATTAGTCTAGTGTGACTCTATCTAAGTAAAATTCTTCGCTATTTTCACCAACTTAGCAACTCGACTGTGACTAAATCGTAATTAAAAATTCTAAAATTATTTTTGCAATCTTCAATGTCTATCTTTCTCTGTTAAATGAAACTAAAACCAACTCTATATGTTATTTCGTTGCGGAGCTATAAGCGTTTAACTTTAGCACGAATGAATTGCCTTAGTCTGCGTGCGCGCGCATCGGTCGCTGTGACGTCATCAAAATATTTCGTGATTTTCACTAACTTTGCAGCTCCACTGTAACTAAACCGTAATTCGAAATTCTAAAATTCTTTTTGTAATCTTCAATGTCCACCTTTTTCTGTTAAATGAAACTAAAATCAACTCTCTATGTTATTCTTTTTCGGAGCTATAAGCGTTTAACTTCAGCGCTAAGGATAGATGTAAACCTACGTCAAAAGCATGTCATTTAAAGTTAAATTTATAAGGACAAAAAGGATAAATCTTAAATAAAAAACATAGATGAGCACCTACAACATAAAATAACACTTTCATTGGTGAAGTTGGGATTTCATTGGCATATTCATCGTATGAGACATTTACAAGCCTAAATATTTATCCAAACATCTTTTCAAATGTAGAAATAATTTATTCTTAAAACTAAAGTTATAATTTTTTACCTATAATTCATCATATAGAAATAACCTTCTGTTGATGAAATCCAGTAGAATTTTCATCGACCAATCGAAAATGGATATGCGGAAAATCTCGTAGGTCATCGAGTGAATCCATTCATATAACCTCCTCGGTATTTAAAACCCTCAGCCAAAAACACCTGTGTATTGTCACATCAATAACAGAACAAGGCTCTACTCGTCCATCTTTAAAATGGGCAGTATTAACTTCGGACGTTTGGTAAGAAAAAATTAAATGAAGGAAATTTTGACGAAGAGTAACCTTTAACTTTTAAATTTGTCACGCCCTTCGGATACAAGCTGCAGAACGAAGTTTTCATCTTAAGCGTAATTACTTGAGGTAATTCAAGCTCAATAGGCCCTTAGTCTTAATTGTTCTCACAGAAATTTTTTAAAAATTCTTCGTTACAAAAAGCTAAGTCTGAATCTATGAATTTCGAACTTGTATATTGTCACTGTTATATCAGTATGTCGTTTAAATCAATATGTCGTATCAAATTTGCAAAAACATGTGTAAAGAACTTGTAAAGGTTATCTGCAGCTGCTTTCACATTGCTGTATGTTGTCACAAAATGTCATATGCCGGCAATGGTTCCAACTATTACATGGAAATTTTGTACGTTTTGATGTGCCTGTTTTTTCGGCATACGTCATTTTGATATAACGGTGACGATATGTAAAGACTGATTCCACCTTGCATTTATAGACCAAAGACTGAAAAATAAAGTTTTTTAATGGTAACTCCTTTTGCAGCAGAAAAAAACTGAGAAAGCCGGAAATTTTGATATTGTAAACACTTTCACAGCAAACTCTAGATTTTAAATAAACACGCAGGAAATTCCATTTTTAATGATATTATCATTGTGTAAGACGATTCCAAGCTTAAATATCATGGCATACACTAAACTATTGCATAATCAGCCCGATTTGCACTTTACCTGTTACTGAAAATGCAGATATTACTTATATTTAACTCTACCTCTTCTCAACACCACCTTACTTTTGCCCCAATATATGTCACTGGGCAGATTAAACCAGCAACACGCTGTCTCCATACGTCACCAAGAATAATTTAGAAGATTTCAGCAGTATACCCGAAATTACCATTTAGTGAGTAATTTCGAACAGCAAAGCAGAGGGAATCTAAAATTCAGCACCCAGATAATTTAGTTTAGTTATATTAACGTCCCGTTCTGAAGCAACACGAGGGCTATTTCGGGATGAACCTAGTACTTTTTAACCTCGGTCAGATGACGAGGGCGACACCTAATCTGGAACCCCCTCTCCAAACTTCCGCACCACACCAGCGGGAGGACGTTTGATCCCCCATGTACGATTTAATTGGAATCGGGCTTAAAACCTGGAACCCTCCGTCTCTGAGGCATAGACCTTACCATTAGGCCACCTCTGTCCCTCAGCACCCAGAAATAATCTTCTGTAGTTTCTGGAACTAGTTCCTACTCCTTTCACTTACAGGCCAAATAATACAAAAAACATGTTCTTTGAAATGAAATTTACGATACAGCATAATACAATAAGCCCCAGAACATAAAAAAAGGTTTAGCTCACACTTTTACAGCAACAACTTATTGACCTCAAACATCCAAAAAATTTCATTTTCGTCAAATTTTTCATTATATAAAATGTTGCCAAGCTTCAGTATTATAGTATATATCAGGCCATCTTGTAATCAACCCAATATGCACCTTACCTGTTACTGAGAATGCAGATATTGGATGCATTTAACTCCACCACGTTCCTTATTCTCCAAGATAGTCATTGGACAGATTAAACCAGGAACAAGCTGTCTCTATACGTAACCAGGAATAATTTAAAAGCTTTCAGCGGTATACCCGAAATTACTACTCGGTGAGTAATTTCGAACACCACTGCAAACGGGATCATTTCTAAATCCGGCAGGCACCAGTTCTGAAGCTTACAGGTGGGAAGGGTTACCCCAAAGGACAGTCCCATGTGGGTCCACAGAAGTAGGTTGTGGTGTAGATCTTTTATAAAAAATTGAAACAGTAAATGAGTAATTTTTATTTCGTTCTTTTTTCACGATGAATAGGAAGTACGTTCTTAGGGTGAGGACGTAAAAATGGTTGAATGTGGAAGGATTAGGTTCGTCCTTGTAGGGTGTCAGTTTTACAAATCTGCTCGAAAAGGGTTAGGATTAGGGAAGGGTTAGGGTTGTCCCATAGGACCGGGTATCTTTGGAGGGACGTTGAATGATTTCAAAACGGTGGTGGATGGCTTTAATCCCTCGTAATGCTGTCTTTTTGAATTTGAATATTGATTTTAAAATGTGAGCAATGTGCATTTGCATGATGGAAGAGATAGGTTTGACAATAAATTTTGATGTGCCCTGTCATTATTTAAGTTACCTATATTACCTTAAACCCTTAAGTGGTTTGCCCGTACGCCGATTTATTGCAATTTTAGAGTTATAAAGTAAAACATAATAATTCACATACGCTATAGTTCGATACAAAAATTATATGGAATCCATAAGATTTCAACTGTCCTTTAGTCTCCTAAATGAGTTGTAATGACAACGCGTTCCAAAATAGAAGGTGTCATCTAATTAGATAGTTGAGAAAACAAACAAGTGAGGGGGCTAAAGGAAGTTTGTAAAGTTGTGTTTTTTCTTTACATTTAAGAGTAAGTTTGTAAAGTTGTGTTTTTCTTTACATTTAAGAGCAAGTTTGTAAAGTTGTGTTTTTTTCTTTACATTTAAGAGCAAATGAAAGACTATCATTTTTGCGAGCTTTTTTGCTCGACTTCATCTTATTTGCCGTTTGTAAATTTTGTGTTTAGAAAAAGGAAATTTTGTAATCGATATTTCACCCCCTTCTTGATATACTTGAGTTCTGAAATTTCGTAGAATTGAGTGCACTGTGTTCCTGATGAAAATATAAAATTTTAATATTTCCAGAACTTAATCACCGGTCAATCCATTCATTTTAGATAAATTTTGATTCCATATGTGAGAGAAAACATCTGGTAAGAGTTAGAGAAAAAAATTGATTGCAGGATTTCATACTGTTTATAATAATGAATTATGAAATATTAAAGATAAAAAAAAATAAAAATTAGTAAAAATAAGATCGTTTTTAAAAATGCACTTTTATTAATGTTCTAAAAATAGAAAATATTTTTTATTAAACATCTGGAGGTGAAACCAAAACCGTAAAAGTTCATCAAAAGGGGACTGTGAAAACAATACTGTAGAAGTGAATAGGAAATACTCAATGAATAATATAAGAAAGAAATTTCTAAATATTCTCGCAAGTTAAAATTATATTATATAAGTGATTAAAATTCCAATAGTTTTTAAAACTTTCTTAATTTTATTATTTGTTCGAATTTCGTTTGAAACTCTTTACCCATTTCTGACACATTTGATTTGATTTAAGTGCAAGAATGAGAGTCACACATAATACTGAATTGAACTACATGATCTTTGCGAAAATGGTCTGTTTATGTGTTTTTGACGTGGAAACGTCTTTCCGCTCGTTACAGTGATAGTCGGTCGAACTTTCTTATGAGACAAAATACCGTCAGATTTGAATCGCTAATAACTACGAGACTAATAATGCAAAATGAATGGTTGACCCCAAAACGGATAGGTCATATCTGTAAGAGTTTGTCGCATAGTATTTGTTTTGCCTGTGACGTCATCGTACCAGTGTAGGCGCGTGCGTGTGATTGTTATGAGTTAGCTTTATGTAAGGTTATAAATAAGTGTAGCGTGGAAACGCGTTTAGCTAGGTGGTTGATTCTGGTGTCATTTTAAAGAGCTTGAGGAGTATTACTAGGACTCAAAGTGAGACAATAAAAATATTTATCAGAATGTAAGTAAAAATCGGTATTAAATTGGAAATTTCAAACTCCGGATGTTTTTTGATTATAACATGCAGAGTTTTCTTTAGAATTGTACGAAACATACAGAATACTTGATAATACGTAAAAGAAACATTGTATTAAAATTTGAATTCAGAAATTTGAATATTACGGGAAATGTGAGCATTTGTAGTAAATAATGTTTTACTGCGCATACGCGAAATGTAGTTCTATATACTGTCAGCAGATGCCACCATCAAAAGCTACTCTAAATAAAACATAAGAAAGGCTCAGTTCGGGTCCGCGCCATAGATTCTGACGTGAAAACGTCGGGATAAAATCATAAAACAAGTATTTCGTATTAATATGTAATTTAATTATCAATCTCTTTAATACAATATTTACATAGAGTAGCATAATGGTTACAAAATAGATAAATCACAAGTTTATCGCATGTAGCAAGGGTCTGTGGTAGCTTGTGGTTTATCTATTCTGTAACCATTATGCTACTCTATGTAAATATTGTATTAAAGAGATTGATAATTAAATTGCATATTAATACGAAACACTTGTTTTATTATTTTATCACGACTCTTTCACGAAAAATCTACGGCGCGGACCCAAACTGCGCCTTTATGTTTTTTCTCTCATTCTTTGCTATCTAAGGAAATAAAATGGTAAATCATGGTGAATTATAGTCCTTCGACTTGTATATTTTTGAGAATTCTTACGCATTCATCTCTTGACAGTTTATTTTTCTCTGCCAGGTCATTGGATAACACATTCCGCTTCTGGAACGTTCCATTGTTTTAATTCAAGTCCGTCAGTCCATCGAATTGTTAAAATGTGCGTAGATTCCATGCAATAGTTTGTGTTAAACAATACTATCTATGAATTATTTAATTTTTGTTTAGAATCGCTTGGGCACACCTATTAAATTCTATAAAGTAGCATGCATAGATTTTAGTTATCTAGATAGAATTTTTAAAAAAAAAATTCTTCATTGTTAAAGCTGTTGGAAAATTAATTATATCCTAATTAAAAAGTGTAAGTGAAACAATTTCACTTACCTCATTTCTCGGAAAGGTATGCTTCGTTCAGTTACGTATTGCTGTTCTCTTCTTCTTAAGGCAATAGTCGGGGCCAATATTGACCACTCGGGGTTAAAATCCCCGAGGGGAGAAAAAGTTTCCCTCAAGGTCCGGCAGATTGCTGTAAGATAAACAAGCCGCAAAAGGTTTACATTGCTTTACAAATAAATGAGTTTCTACATAATAATTCTTTTCTGAGAGAAAAATTGTGGAAGTAGCTTATGTAATAAAATTTTTAAATTGAATGGCGTTGAATTAAGGATAAGCAGTAGAGTTGCTTAATGATACAATCTTTTTTACTTTATAATACAGCTTGTACCGCGGTGGCCTAGTGGTAAGATCTCGGCTTCGGGCCAGGAGGTTTTAGGTTTGTTACCCGACTTCACTGAAGATCCAAGTCATTGTATGTCAGTCTCTCATTACACGTTAAATTTGACGTCGTGGTCAACTGTCTCCACAAATTGGTGCGGAGCTTGGAGGGATGCCAGCTCAGGTGTCATCCTCGTCATCTGGCCACGTTTCAAAATAACGAGGTCCATCTAAAATAGCCCTAAACAGGACGTTAATATAACTAAACGCCTTGCTTCTTAACAGGAGGTTAATATAACTAAACGTGTTGCTTCTTAACAGGATGTTAATATAACTAAACTAAACTAAACTTATATTGCTACTTTTCCGTAAGGCGAAATTTTCTTAAATGAAATTTTAAATCCCTTAACTAACCGACGCTTTTAAATTTATAAGTTGAAACTAAGTCATTCACAGAGTTTATAAATCGTCGCAAAAATGATAGAGAAATATCTCGTTTGTTCCACGGACTTGTAATTACATTCCAAAAGCAAAAGATGTTATCTAATCAGATAGCAGAGAAAGCAAAACAGTCAAAGGATTTAAAAAAAGAGTAATAGTTGCGTTTTTGAGTTCATTATTCTTCCGTGTTCAGTTATTCAGTTCAGTTGAAGATGCAGTAGAATCTCTCTTAACTGGCAACTATGGAAGATAACGGATGCCGGATAAGAGATTTTTCCGTATAAGGTAAGTTTTTACAACTTACTTCCTCATGTTTTGTGATACAATCTGTAGAATAATTGAGTTTTTGTATTCATTATTCTTCCGTGTTCAGTTATTCAGTTCAGTTGAAGATGCAGTAGAATCTCTCTTAACTGGCAACCATGGAACCTAACGGATGCCGGATAAGAGATTTCTCCGAATAAGGTAAGTTTCTAGAACTTACTTCCTCATGTTTTGTGATGTCATCTATAGAAATAAAGTATGGTCTTGTTTTTCGATCTATCGGGAAATTTGATTTAATAATAATGGAAATCGAACTGTTTATTTAAATCCAA
>BGPR01000206.1:298019-323678 GCA_013235015.1 Araneus ventricosus | reverse complement strand
CACATACACGTGATTTTATGTTTCAGAGATACAAAATTGAAGAACATTTAAAAATTGCTGTATATATTATGGCATGAAAGTTAGGCATTCTGCCTGTTTACAAGATTGCCCGATTTTAAAAAATATCATTGTGATGCAATGACGCTTCATAACACTATATGTGCTAATATATATGAACATTGCTCAGTAAAATTTATGGAAGTCTTCTATACTTCGCCTTATTTCTTCCACGAAAGACTAAGATTTCAAATACCATACCTGTCTCTAAACACCAAAGTTTGAAATTTTTACCTTAAGATATATTAAATATATCGTCACTTAACAAGCAACATCACCCATCTCAATTGTTTGAAATTTCAAAGAGGAAGAAACTACTCAATTTTTCTCAGTCAATAATGAATATTTCTGAATTTTTTAAACATCCGATATGAGTAATGAGACCTCATTTTCCAACCAGATGAGAAAAAAAATTCTGAAATATTCGTTATTGGTTGAGAAAAATTGAGTATTTTCAACCTCTCTGAAATTCTGAGATTTCAAACAACTGAGATAGGTGGTAATGCTTGTTAAGCGACGATATGAAACTTTTCTTTAAAAAATATTAATGGTTTTCTTTTGAAATTTTACGTGTTATCCGCAACGTTCAGTCAGCATTCAAACACTAAATTTAACTCGATGACTTTAGATTTATCATTTAACCTAAACCTAAATACAACAGCGATACTGTCAATGTGGCATTTAAGATTCTTGACTGTAGTCAATTCATGTGACATCAAAATTTCATGACAAACATAACTGTGCGTATCACTTAGCAGCTAAATGTGCACTGTTTATGATATGCTGCAGCTTCACATAATTTAACCTCCTTCAGCATGCACAATGGATACCATAATTCAATCAAGGCGATCTATTTGGCATGTATCATAAGGCCTTTCACTGACACCAATGATTGTAAACTTGTTTAAAAATCTACATATCGCATTTAAGAGTCACATATTTATTTAATATTTGTTTATATTGAAATTACGTATCCTACTTCTATTGATAAATTGTGAAATAACCATTTCTCTCTAATCCTTTTAAATAATAAAAGTAATTTACTAGTTATGTATAGAACCTTAAAATCCTACGATACTAATTGTAGACAGGTTAGATCTCCCCAAATGAGCCAGCCGGCCGACAATTTCCGCAAGGAAGCGCAATTGATCCAAACCTATTTACGCCATCGATTCCAACTCCAGTAATAACATTAAAGTCGAGCGACCACTCCGGCTGTCTTGAGCAATCCCAAAAGATGGACTGGCCTTCTATCTTTCTCTCTCTATCTCTCTCTCGGCAGTGGCGGGGGCGGGCAAGGGGTGAGAGAGCGTGATCTTGGAATTGATTTCTACTTTTTAGTTTTTATTTCTTTTTTTCTCTCTCTCGGAAAACACACTCGAGGGACGGCGAAGACAAAAGAAAAGAAATGTATAGCTTTAGATGAGTCTTGATGACTCTGGTGGTGATGAATGGGGTCTTGAATGTGAGATCTGCTTTGCTTTCGTCTGTACTGCTCGCTGCTCGGTTCAAATCTGCGGTGGATGGCTCTTCCCAATTAACAGTGCTTTTGATTTGGTGCGTAATTGGATAAAGGTTTATTTTTGTACGGTTAGTGGGGATTTTTTCCCCACTACTTTCTGATTGTGTTGCAGGAAGAAAAATGGAGTTAATTGAAGAAAGATGAAAAGGTTTTGATTTACTTCGGGTTGGTTTAATTAGTTTTGATTATTTTATGACTTTTAGATATTGACCTTTTCCTTACGGGTTTCCAGATGCTGTACCAGTACATTTTTTCATCTCTACGTACCTGCTGATACACGTTGTAGACTTAGAAATTTTTTTTTACTTCTCACGTACATGCTGAAAGATCTACATGCTAAAGCAGTCGATTTTTATTTTTATCTCTGCTTACATGTTGTACCAGTAGATACTTTACATCTACGTACCTGCTGATACATGTTGTAGAGTTAGAATTTTTTTTACTTCTACGTACATGCTGATACATGTGATTAAAGATCTGCATGCCAAAGCAGTAGATTTTTTACCTCTGCTTACATGTTGTACCAGTAGATACTTTACATCTAGGTACGAGGTGTTACATGCCATTTCTGTAGATTATTTTTACCTCTGCTTATTCTTCTACATGCTACACCAGTAGATAGTTACCTCTACGTAAGGACTTGGATATGCTATTCCACTAGATTTTTGCTTTTGCTTACGAATTGGTAGCAGCTGTACCAGTAGGCTATTAGGATTTCATTCCCCTAACGGTCCTAATCTGTCGTGTATCGAATAATCCTTGATAGAGAGTTACTTCCGTATTCTATTGTATCACGACAAGTATATTGCTTATGACAGAGGCCAAGAATAGGGATCCCCACGGATGGTTGAAAGGAGCCACAAATTTGAACTTTCAATGAATTGAAAAAGGGAAAACATTTTCCTGTTTCTCTGTTAATTTTCCCATCCTAAGAAGATATCTTGCATTTCGCCTAGCCGGTATCTAAATGTTAAGGATTGTTGATAATACTCTACATTGCATTTGAGTTTACCTGTATTTAATATTTCTCAATCTGTGATTTGCGAACGAGCCTTTAGGAGAGATTGCAAAAGTTAAACGAAAACGGGAAGGTGTAAAAAACATTAATATGTCAGGCTATTCGGCAAGATTTACCTCCAGAACAAGTTAATTTTTGGGCGTCATCTGCATTTCTTCGTTTCTAAAATGTTCTATGGTCAAAGTAAATTAAAATTTTAAGTGCAATAAAATTAAAATATTGTTAATAAATTAGTAAAATAATAAAGTAAATGAAGTTATTATTAAAACTTGTAGCTAAATTCGATTAGGACAAATCCTTACAATCTTCACAAGAACAGCATACTTATATTAACTCTTTAACGGGCCATTTTTTTCTAGTAGTTATAGTAAAATGGCTTTGGGATTGAGATTCATTTAAGAAAAGAAATTCATTTGGCTTATTCGATGAACATTAATTTTGCTTAATTAATTTTGATAATTAATAATTAATTATCGAGTCCAGACACTTCGTTATGTTTTGAGAAAAGAAACTGTAACATATCGGTTTTTATTTCCTCGAAGAAATTGGCGAGAATTTATACCAACCTTAACTTATGCCTTAGAAAGAGTTAAAATGCTCAATTCAACGATTAAAATGCAAATGTTTTCTATATAACAATCTCTAGCGCTCACCATTGGTCCAGCGGATTAAGGCATGGATGAGAAACGTAAATCGAAAGAATGTTATGGGTTTCATAACTAGGCTATGTTCTTACCCATGATTATCTAAAAACTTATAGGCCTTAGTGATTAAGGAATTTCACGCTGCCGACGGACTGAATGATAGAAGTTTTCCTGATCTTGTTCCATGAGAAACACAAATATGGGACAATTTTCCCTGGAAATACTCCGGGAAGGCAATTCAGACCATTTATTGGACCTAGGCCAGACCTCTACTTCAGATGTAGCAAGATCGATGTGATTACCGAGAGATGTTAGATACTCCACGTTTGTCATGAATCTTTGACTCACGGGTTTGGCTAGCTATGCTAGACCAAGCGTAATTAGAACTGCCGCGATCTCTGGCTAGCAGCTGTTGCTATATAGTCAAAAATATTCTTCATTTATTTTGATTTATCAAATAGTTTTCAGTTTAAGTATATTAAGCGTACCATTTTAGCAGCAATAGGAAGAGGGCTATTTTGGGGCGGATCTTGTCATTTTGAACCAGAACTGATATCTCACCAGTCACCCATTTCCCCTGTAGCACAAATATATTGCACGATATTGAACAATATTCGCAGCATTGTAAATATCATATAATATTATATAATATCGTTAATATTTCACGGTGACGTGCAATATGTTGTGCTACCTGGATTACTAAACATGCCAGCGGAAAGACGTTCGACCCCAATGCATTTATCGGGACCCTGGTCGATGGTAAAGAATGGTATTCAGTTGAATCGGGAAAGAATCAGATCTTTCAGGTTATCTAATACAAAACAGAAACAGACCACCAGACCACTGTGACCCCGAGTTGTTAGGTAAAAGATTGGTACTGTAAGTTTCTTCTGATATCCTACTTTGGGTAATATATACCCAAAATAGGATAAGCCTCTCCAAAGTATTTTATTCGCAGGAAGCGGTATTTAGGGCATTAACATAAAATATGGTGGATACAAACGATATCTTAGGCAAATGGGAACTGATTCTGAATGTAGTACGGTAAAGCTTCGATTACCGTCACTCGTTTAACAGTCAGTTTCTATTACCCGTCGAATATTTACGGATCTTACAAAGTAGGGAATGAGATTGCTTCTCATTGGCTATCGGCGTCACGTAACTTGGCTTGCTTCTTTATGACGTCATAGCACCGAGCTTAGACGAGGTTTTAATTATCATTTTGTTTCCTACTGTCGAAACAAAACTACCTTTCTAATTATGATTATTTTGATGTTTCTAAAGAAAGTAACGAATACATTTTTAGCTTAAAAGCAGATAAAGGACGAAGCTTCAGCAGCTGTAAGTACTGTTTAGTTTTACGACGTCATTTAGAAGCAAGTCAAGTCACGTGACGCTCAGAGCCAATGAGAAGCGACCTCATTTCCTACTATCCGTAAATATGCTTACCCGTCATCGTCTAAAAATATAAATAAACAAATAGACATTTTAAAAAATGCATATGAAAAAAAGAATATGGATGCCTTTCTAGGAGTGTGCCATTTTTTTTCTCTTGACCGAATCGGATCGGCAATATTTTTAGCCTGTCTTTTGATGGCAATTTTCATCTCTTTTTTGATTTCGGATTGAAAAGAACTTTGGAATGAATAGGGGATAATAGCCTTTGTTGCTGAAAATCCCCAAAACCTCCCAATCAAATCAAAAATCCCCAAAACCCCCAAATCAAATCAAAAATGTGTATAATTACTTTTCCACCTACTGTGTAAAGCTGGAAATGACTGTACTGTGTGATCGCGGAAGCGACTAATCATCGACTCAAATACACAAAAAAGATGATAAATTATTTTGAAGCAACGTAGGGTTATAGTATTATAATACACTTCTGTACATTGCTACTCTTATATTGAAGTTTGTATTGATCGTTTTGTAACATTAAATACAAGATGTATGTATTATTCACTTATAAAGGATTTTATTTTCATTTTCGAACCAAGGAAACAATGAAATCACGTTACTATACATATGCATTAAGAGATTTCTGTTATCCGTCACAGCTCTGGTCCGGACGGTGAAGGTTAATCGAATGTTTACTGGAGATGTTTATACGAGTTATATTTGTATGACCAAGTCGAAATCTTGTTAACTTTACACTCAATCGACGATGGATAAAAGAGGCCTTGAAATCTGTAATAGATGGTTGTAAGGAATGTAATTTCTTACTGAGTTATGTATGAATCTCACGTAAGTTCCCATGTAAGTAAGAAAATATTGCTTTAGAACACGGACGATGTCTTGAAAAGGGACAAAGGCTTCGGCGTTACAGTTACCCTGTTTTGCTGCAGCTTGATGGTTTTTAGAAGAGAAAATTAATAAACAGCCAAAAATTCGACATTACTAATATACGTAATACCCCAGATCTGTCTCTCGGTAACGTTCTGACGTCACCAACAATAAAACTCGCGCCATAGCACTGCGAGACGTTAAACAGCATTATTCCATTGTTAGAGAACCTAAATTTCAGTAATTTTAAATTTAAACGAGTAATATTCGTTCTCAAATTTAATAGCTCTAAAAATAGTGAAATAAAATTTTCTATCGATTGATATAAAATTTATCTCGCTATGATCAATAGTTCCCGAGAAATTTTAAATTATATTAATCCTATATTTCAAATTAATTTCCGTTTTTCAATAAAAAGCAGTAAATTACGTCAGTGGTATATCATGCGCGTGATATAGTTTGGACGCCACGATGCAATATAATAAACGATTGAATTATAATAAAATTGTCAAACAACGAAAATTACTTCACACGTATTGTTGTTTACCAAGAGGTTTTTTTGAATAAAGAAATATGTAAATAATATGTAATTTAAAAAATATTTCCTGTCATAAAACATATGTTTATTTTATTCGTTTTCAATCAATGTTAAACATTTCTCTCGCATATATATCTATTTAAACACGTCAAATTGGACGGGAAATCTCTCGAATGAAGAGTCAATTTGCACCCATCATACCATGACGGGTGATTTTCTAGTTAAAATATATTAAGTTAAATTTTCATGTTGAAATAATTTTGAAATATATACAATTATAGGGATCGAGCAATTTGCAGCAAATAAATGTCTGATTCTCAGGTTAAAATCAGTGGGAGGTTAAAAATAAATGAACCTTAATTGCCAAAGAAACTTCGTGTCCAGCAATGTTTCGCGGCTTTACAAATCTCACTTCTTTTTCTGGAGCGAACCAGCAAGCGTCTCCTAACATTAAAGGCTAACTAGCTTCCAAACTGTCTGGAGCAATCTGGAGAAGATTGACTGCAGAATGCACTTGGAGTGCATGGACACTGTTCCAAGTTCTTTTCTCCTCTTGTTGTTATTTACTTGTTTTTTATTTCCACTTTTCTCTGAAGTAGCTTTTGGCGAAGGAAAAAAAGAAACAAAAGTAAAAATCCCGGTAAAAAGTTTTCTTGGCGACTATTTTGGTGATAAATGATCATCGGTTCCCGTGTGATGTTTCCATTGCGCCAAGTTCCTGATACTGAGAGTGCTAGATAAGAAACTAGAATGAGAGAGAGAATTTAGCTCGATGTGGAGTAATAAATATAAGATGGAGCGAAAAGAAATGCTCACTTTCGGACTGCGATGTTATGGTCCAAAGAATGGGTTTCTATTGTTTAAAGGGTAGCGATATGAGGCTTACGATTTTTCAGTTCTGAATTTCGTAATGATCTTTAAGGTTTGTTGTTTGGAAACTATATATCAAAGAAGTAAATTTATTGTTTATTTCTCAATGACTATAGCCAGTGACAACTTAACTTGATACTATGCGGAAAGTTACACATTATCTCTGAATGACGTAATGCGTGCTCCAACAAACTTTAACACTTTGGAAGCGTAAAAAAAATACGTTTTCCTCGAATTAACCAACATCAAAATTTTAATTCAAGAATCTGACTTGCTTACTAGTTTAGATAAGTTGGACATGTTAATAGATGTCTGCAGAATACTTATATAATTCACTTATTCTTTTACGTTATAAACATTGTCTAGAGCAACCACAGTTACAGTTTTTTTTATCTGAGCTTACATCTAATATGTATCCCGCATACAATGTGTTAAAACTATGGAAAAACCTTCATGAAATCAAATAACTTTCATGTTATATACATGTAATAAACTAATTTGTTAACTTTCTTTAAGTAGTTTTAACGATACCTCATTTTAAATTACTTTTGCTTCCATCGTAATAAACGCACTTCTACTTTCACTTCGAGTCACGAGTCTTTCCGGGAAAATCCCCTTTTTCTGGGTACTTAAACTTTCTGTGCATTCCTACCTGCCCTTTTTTTTATTCGAACATGAAAGCTGACAACAACAACGCGCCGCTTCGCTCGTTACCTCTATAATTCTGGTCATGGATATTCGTAAAATATGATTCCTTTAACTATTGAAAAGTAACCTACATTATGTTCTACGACTGAATAAAAGATTGAGTCAACTATTGTTTTTTTCCTTGACGCAGAATGGTATGCACTTCATTTTTAATAATAATGTTTCATACATAGGTATACTAAACAAAGCATCGATTATGGGTACTTAAAGCTAAATTCTGCAAAAATATATCAATTACTTTAAAATACAGTATGATCACATTCATTACAGTATGATCACATTCATTACAGTATGATCACATCAAATTTTGTTCAAATACATCATCTTCTTTCAAATACATTACTATCATATTCAGGATTATTTAATTGATGGTAATTAAATTTTGCCTATATTGTCAACTTGAGCTGCTACTGCCTATAATCAAAGAAGCGCTAAAAATTATGCACCATTCGGTAGAATTTCGTCGAAATTCTGTCTTCCATATTTCTTGTCTTTATTCATTTCATATTTCATGTCCTTCATTTCCTTAGTTTGAAAATTTCCGTACACATACACAGTAAGTAGATATTTAAATTTTTCTTCATTATGAATTCTTTTATTACATATACTAGCTGATAACTCTACATTGCTCGGGATCCAAATATTTTCATATGACCCCACTCCGTTTCTTTTTGTCCAAAGACTGTCACTAACTTTCCCCAACAAATGTAAATCTCCTTTGAAAACTTTCAATTGTAGCCTTTTTATTACCTTTATTTAAATGAAAATGCGAGAAATTTGGAAAAAGAAAATTAAACTCCGGAAACTTTTCTTTTTGCGTTTTGAATAACAATGGAGAAAAAAATAGGCAAAAAACCACCCGAATTTACGACTTAAAATTAAATAAATGAAAATAGAATTCGATTTTTTTAAAAATAAATTTACTTGTGCTAATCTATCACTGTGCCAAATTTGGCCCTGTAAGTCAGAAGGTTTGGGCGTGCATAATGAACAAAAAAAAAAAAAAAAAACACCGAACATACATATTCGTAAAAAATTGCTCTTTTATATACTATATAGAATATATGCATACACACCTGTATCTTTTCTCTCCCGTCCTCATTTGCACAAATATTCCACGAGACATCTGCAAACAAAAAATAATTTTTCACAACGCTAAATTTACATCAGAACCAGAAAACAAACAGTGAAATGAAGCATTAATAAATGATAAATAAAATAAAAGGAAAAAAGAATTAAATAAATTTATTTATAAAATTTTTATAAAAATTATCAAATTAAAATCACTTTGTTTTCTTATTACTAATAATGACTCACCAGACAGAAGCAAGTGCTCTTAATATTTTTACGACCCTACATCGGCAGACACCCATGCCATGGACTAGATCAAAGTCTCCCAACATGTGGTACGCGTACCCCTGGGGGCACGTCCAAGTTAGTAATGGCGGAAACAAGAAAACATAGAAAAATTAAAAATGTTACAGAATTTTGTTTCCTCCGGTTGCTGTTCCGAAGTAGTATAGTTATTAGATAGCAGGTAATAACCTGCTATCTACTAACTATACTACTTTAATAATTGATTATTACGGAGTGCAATTTTTAGTTATCCTTATAAGCTAATGTGAAATTATTGCAATACAGGCTTCATTATTTGTCTGGTCATCGAACTATTGTAAAAATGCAATAAAATGTAAAATCAAAAATAAGTCCAGCAAATATTATAAATTCCAGACATTTGATTCTTCAGCTAACCTAAGTCCTAAGCATTATTGATAAAAACTTCTTTACATAGACGGATAGTTTATGGCGGGGGGAGGAGGATATGACGGTAGCGGGTATGCGAAAATATAAAAATTATTCAAGGGGTACGCGAGGGAATAAAAGTTAGGAACCCCTGGACTAGATCAACACTGTTTCTGTTTTAATCCACATGAATCCAAACTTTTAACAGGATTATCAACATATTCGTATTTCAGAATTTTATAGACAATTTAATCACGTGGATTATTAAATATACACATAATAAATCGGAAATATTCAGCCTTCGACTTTCTCGTCTACTTCAGCAATGCTGCATGTTTCCGTTTAGTTTCGTCGCAAAGTACAGAAAATCTAGAACACATTTTGAAACAGTACTTTTACTTCAACCTATTGGCTCCAAAAAGGACACAATTTTGCAATTTTGGGGCAAACTTGAAACCCGAAAAGAGTTACCCTGCTTAACACTCTGACTCCTAAGCCGGCCGAAACCGGCCATGCAACTTCTATACTAGTGGGGCGGATTTCGGCCGGTTTCTGTTCCGAAACGGGGAAGAAGGCAGTTTGGCGAGGGTCATTATGAGAGATGAAAGGCCTGCCATTCATATCTATCACCACCCGTAGTGAGGAGAAACGGGGGGACGGGGCGGACGAATCCATTCCACAGATCAATTAGTAAACAAACCTCCGTATACAACTATACTCAGATTTTGAGAACTCTTAGTAGTCAGAAAGTTAAACATCCGGGGTACACTGAACGACAATCGCTGCAGTAACTCGAGTACTCAGGTCGGAGTTCTAGTAGCCATCACTGACCACGGCCCGACCCATTCCCGTCGGAGGAACGTAGGGATTGGGGTAGCTCGACCCCCATCATTATTGTACGCCCAAGAGAAGCGAAACCCCGCTTACTTGTCTTGCTGCTTCTCATCCACTTACTCGGGGGGCCCCCCCCCCCCCACGGAGGATGTAATTTTAGTGTAAGGACTAGAGACCAACTTTCATTCGTCTAACTCAATTCGATTTTGAGCTATGGTGTTCAAATGCAAAAGGAAAGATTGATGGACGAGTAGTCTATCATTCGGCGGATTTGACCCCAAACCTAACATTATGTATACAATTTTGCATTTTTAAAGACTATTAGTGAATTTCATTAATCTAGCTCGTAGCATTTTAGAGTTATTACCCAGCGGATAACAGACCTAAAATCTTCCCGTTCACGGATTTAATCCAAAATTTTATGCAATTTTATAATTTTGGTTTTAAGATCACCTGCCTAAATCCATCCACCTAGTTTTGTTACGTGTTGGAGTTACAGTGCTTGCATACACATACATTTAGAAAATGTTTTTAAAATAATTCAGAAAATGTTTTTTTAAAGTCTTTGATGTGTAAAACGTGTAGATTTTTCAAAATATCGAGGAAAAGTTTTTAACTGCTGCAAAACTTTCTCTGCACAGTAGACCTTCGATTAACCGTCACAGTTTGGACGGACCAGGCCTGTGATGGATAACCCAATAGACAGAAAACAGAAATCTGTTAATACATAATTACAGTAACGTGATTTAACTACTGGCTTGGAACGAAAATGAAAAATCTTTTAAAAGTGAATAATACATACATATTGTATTTAATTTTACAAAACCATCAATATAAAAGTAGTAATGCACAGAAATGTACGGTAAAAATATAAACCCACCTTATTTTTTGCTTTTTGGACGTTGGCGCATAACAGAAACTGGCGGTTAATCGACGCTTCACTGTTTATAGTTAGTATACAAGATAGTACAAATTAGTGTAAATGTACCAGATGCTTTTATGACACAGGTTAAATCGAGACTAATTTTCAGCCTTACAGATTCAGCTTGTAACATGCTACCTTCGGGTGTGATGTTGCCTTAGGTCGCTGGTGAAAGGGGAGAGGGGGTGTTCAACACCTTAAGCATCATATGGGCAAGACTCTCCAGTTTTAATACAAAGAAGATACTAATTGATAACGGAGGAAAACGCGTGGGCTAGGTACGACTTCAACAAGTCGCATTTTAATTGTTGCTTGTTCATCGCTTCCGACAACACACTTACAGAAAAGATTTATCGAACATCTACCTTACCAGTCCCACGTGTGCACTCAGAGTTAATAACAACCCGTCTCGAGTTTAATTAAAAAACGATGATAAACCACCTTGCACTGCGTGCACCGAACACGATTTATGTTTGGGCCCTCGCTGTTTCTCTTCTTGAGAAAGGGAAGGAAGAATTAAAGAAAGGTTCGTCGCAAGTGGTTCGCAGAGAGTAGCAGATAACTGGTGAGGTCTCTGGAACTCTTCATGTAGCCTGATGTCCCCTTTCATAGAAAGTGGCATCCGAAACTCCATCTTTGTCTCCGGCTCCATTTCCTTCAGTGCTTTGCAGTTTCTTGCTTTTTTCGTATGGTTTTGTTCCTTATTTTTTATCAGACCTCTAAATGAATCCTCGTCTGACTTTCGGTGAAAGATGGAGGTTGAATCATATTCTGAAGGTTATGTGTCGTTGTGGAGAAGGTTGCAATTTGTTTTGTTCAGAATTGCTTTTAATGTTTAGAGGAAATTTAAAATTGTGGTACAGTGAAACCTCTCTGAGCGACCACCTCTCTGTTCCGAGAAAAATTGGCCGCTCAGAGGGGGTGGCCGCTCTGAAGGGTTTTCGTTACAATTACAAGGTAATTGCTATAATACCTAATATAAATAAGTCTGACACATATTTCTTATTTAAAATGAAGTTTGAGACTTATCTAAAGAGAAAATAGTGCTTTATTTAATAATTTTTTACATTTTTTGAAAAAAGGATACAATTTGTGACTGTTTTAAGTTTCTATCCTTCTCGGAGAAAAACAATTTTTTCAAGTTCGTTTTTCAGTTTAAAAAGTAAATCTCTAACCTATGCGTTTGTTAAATGGGATGGGCGAACCCACCCGGCGGCCGTTCAGAGGGGTTGGGTGGCCGTTGCTAGGGGTTATTTTAACATTAGGTCTATGGGCCGAAAAATCCGTGCCACGAAAAATTGGCCGTTAAGAGAGGTGGCCGCTATGCAGGGGTGGCCGTTCGAAGAGGTTTCACTGTACTAATAAATACGGTACAATCCCGATTAACCGAACTAAAGAGTTGGAGCAGGTTCGGATATTGATTATTTTCGGTAAGGCCATGAACATGTATTACTATTTTGTATCTAATTATAGTATTGCAATTCCGAAATGTTTTGAATGTAAAACGAATTCAAAACTCTCTTTGTAGGTAAATTCTCTTATGTACTTTATTAAATTTAACCCTCCGTCGGGCGCAATGGGCCTGACAGGCATAGGTCAATTATATCGTAATTAATATTGTTAACATCCATTTATTTTAATTTTAGTATTCTGAAATTAATTACTGATCACCTTGGTGAGGTTTAACCCCTTAAGGATCTCGCAATTTTTTTTTTGCTATCTAATAAGATGGCCCCTCCTGTTTTGGGAAGGGGCTGTCGTTTTCATTCATCTAAGAAGGCATAGAGTACTTGAGATGCTTATGGAATCTATGTAATTTTTGTGTCAAATTATAAAGCTAATTAATGATTAAATTTTAGTTTATAAGCCTAAACATGCGATAATTCGAAGCACGTCAATATGACGGGCGCGAGACGTAAGGGGTTAAAAGAGAAAAGGTGGGATATCGTTGCAAAAAAGTCTCGCCTTCGTGATTATTTCCGCGCAGTACAGTATGTATTTTTCGGATTTGCGATTTCAGAGGTATTTCGGATAACCCGGGTTTCCGTTAACCGTGGTTTTGCTGTAATTGAATTTTGATAAAATTTTCTTTGTTTTGAGATATGTTTTACGCATTTCTTTCACAGATAGATTCAGCTAGATCAACGTCCCGTATAAGAGGGCTATCTCAGGATTTATAACATCATTTTGATAATTAACGACATAATTTTTAATACATTTGGGTAGATGACGAAGACTTAATTTGAAATTTTAATACATTTTGTCAGATATTTAAAAAAATTTCGACTGATTGTATTTAAGTTTTTCTGCTGCCCATTCAATGTTGACATGCAACGGTGCCGAAATAATCGATTCTTTAAATTGAGCACACAGCAAATCTTAACTCCTCTGCTTTTGAATTAGAGCAGAAAACCTCGGAAATCCGAACCCCAAGAATCCTAATTTATGAAAATCTGAACTCCAGGAATCCGAATTTATGAAAATCCGAAACCCAGGAATCCGAATTTATGAAAATCCGAACCCCAGGAATTCGAATTTATGAAAATCCGAATATATTCTTTTTTGAAAATTTTTTATTTAAAAATGAAGGAAAAATAACAATTAGGAATCAGATACAAAGCTAATGTCTATTTCTTACTGAAAAAAAACATTGGTATTTAAGAATGAATACAGCACCTTAATTAGTAGAAACAAAGTCGGTTATGTTCTTTTGATGTAAGGAACTAAACCAGCTTGGCGATACGAATCTCAGCTAGCTATTTCCGTACTCTTTCACAGAGTACCCGAAGTCAGTACTCTACTGCATTTGATATATCAAGAATGTTTTACCGATTTTTCCGGATAATCCGAATTCACCGGAATCCTAACAGAGATCAGCCCCGATTAGCTCGGATTACCGAGGTTTTACTGTACTCGTAGTTCTGTGAACAGTCGACCTCGCGTCTGAAATAAATCACCAAAATGACTGAAATGCTTTAATGGTGCCAAAATCATCAATGACTCGCCAAACAATGAAACCATTAAAATAGCCACCCTCTTGAAAACGGAACCGCAGATTAAAAATCCTTACGCATACGTCGCTATTAACTTCAAGGAACACTCGTGGCAAATTTGAAGAAAACTGAACAACGCGTTTGGTCGTGGTTGCGTGACAAACAAATTTACAAACATACAAAATGTCGAACAGGACCACACTTCGTTCAGTCAATTATTTTACGGATAGTTAAAAAAAATAACTGCATTGTTTTAACTCCTTGCCATACGATTTTATTTAACCTCTTAATTAGATGCCACCACCTATTTGGGATATTTTAACGTAGGAGTACGTTCCTCCCATTGGGTCTCAGGAAGAAATTTGATTCACACGCCAAAACACCACAAAGAACGTTGTATGGGAGATCCTCTGTATATCGGTAAATACATATATTAAAAACATAACTAATGTCTTATTTTAGAGATAAAGGGTAACAACAGAAGTTACAAAAAAATTGAAAATCGGAATCGTAGTTCAGGGACTCCTGAGTCGCAAAGTTGGGCAAAAATACGCATGAATTGGTGACTCGATCCTCTATATCTCGGTAACTACATATGTTAAAAACATAACTAATGTCTTATTTTAGAGATAAAGGGTTACAACAGAAGTTACAAAAAAATTTGAAAATCGGAAAAGATTCACTCGAGTAAAGTAGACCTACGCCTTTAACATCAGTGGCTGTTTAAAAAAGACAGCGTCCTGTCATTCTTTTATTATTTCAATCTATTTAAGATGGTAGAGGATACTTGAGATATTTAAACGTGATCAGGTGATTTTTGTATTTAAAATTAATTGTTACATTAACTTAAATACAGATTTATATAGCAAAAATTCTGTAATTCTATGCACGTGTTAGAGACGTCATTGTATGTTAAGAGGTTAACCCTTTACGGACAGGTAGCTTTATAGAACACTCGGATGAGGTTGGTGCACTTTGTACTCCATCCTATTTTTTCCAACTCTGTCTTTATTTCATAAAACTTTATTTTTCATAATGTAATAAGATAAGGGGTTAGAATGGATGGCTAATATACACATTTCTGCGGAATTTTAGCCTCTATCCTCTTAATTAATTGGATTTCCTGCACCTCAATCTCGAAATCAGTGAACTCTGGCGCACATTATAAGCCGTACCTGTCCGCAAAGGGTTAAACATATTCTTGGGCTGATTTGAACAGACCAAAACAAATTTTCACAGAAAGGAATCTAGAAAATTTTATTTTATCAGACGAAATGTGTGAGATGGGATGACAAATTTCACGTCATCTAGCGTTTGAATGAGATTTCCTATAAGTCTCCCGCAATAAATCATCAATCAGTTAAGTTTTTTTAAAAAAAAGTTTACTTTTATAAAGTGTTTGAAATCTAAATTGACTTTTGACGTGGATGTGTCATTACTGACAAGCAATAGGGACCCTTTATGTAGAATGAGATCACTAAGATGGTTTATGCGCATACACATTACGAAGTTATTTAGTTAGATATATAAACATCGCGATTTGAAGCAACACGAGGGCTATTTTGGAACGGACTTCGTAATTTTGAAACGTGGTCAGATGACGAGGACGACACCTGAGCGGGCACCCCCTCGCCAAGCTTCTGCACCATACCAGAGGGGGGACGTTTGGCCACTACGTATGATTTAGCGTGAAACTTGCCCAACACATGACGGATCTTCAGTGGAATCGGGTTTCGAGCCTGAAATCTTTCGGCTTCGAGGCCCTACCACTAGGCCATCACGGCTTCCACGCATTACGAAATGATTTCCTGCAACTGCACATTACACAATACGACAGAATAGCACGTCTCAAAAATAGCCACGCCCAATATAACGGTAGAAAAATAGTTTATAGCAGTCTAAATTAAAACACAGTATTCTGATACATATCTTAAAGAACCTAACGAATCCAGCGCGTTAACCTTCCAGTGGGCGCACATATGCAGGAGATACTTATATCCTGCATCGCATTACATATTTATATCGTTGTTTTACAAACATGAATGCACCTTTTATTTATGTAACTTGTATTCATTAGCTTTACACTAAACAAAGATTATATAAATAAAAATTGCACTTGAATTTATAAAAGAACAATAGAAGTATTTTATACGATGCACAATATATCTCCTGCATACTTACGCCTGCTGGAAGGTTAAAGGAGGGTTGAACGCAATTTGTGTTTCTGAAATACCTGGTGCGTCATAAATTCGTGCTAACTTCAAAAATTCATAATAAAAGAAGTAATTCTCGGAAAAAATTTCTGTTTCGCGAATATGATCAGAGGGATATTGGATTTTTTTCCATATATATATAAAAAAAATTCAGTAACCCATTCAATGAAATAAGGCTTTTTTGTGCCTTCAGTCCTTCCTCCGTGCGAAACTTTCGCAATGCAATAGTTGTGGACAGTGATGTAAAATACCCAGGTATTTATTTTTAAGGGTAAATACCCAAAATGGGTATTTATTTTTCAATTAACTCTATTCAGATAAAATACAGGCACTGCTGTGAAATATGATTTCTCTATATAACATAAATATGTATAGAATATACATTGAGCATTAGGTAAGATAAAAAAAAAAGAAATCTGGTTTTATGAACCTTTTAAATTATATAAAGGCTAAAAAAATGAATAAGAAAAAACAAAAACGCAATACTATATCATAGATCTTGCATAAAGTGCGTGGCTTAAATGCCAATCCTTTTTTAAAACAATGAGTAAAAGAATAATAATGTATTTGTTGCTTTTTAAAAATGAGAGTTATTTTAACTAAATGAAAAAAAGAAAATAATGAGTTTGGTTTAAAATGATAAACAGCTGATAATAGAAACTAAAATGAAAGATACAATTGTTTATCATTCTTTTTAGATTAATTAGTCATAATACCAGACATTGCTGATGAAAAGTTAGCAGATGTTTCAGTTCTAACAGTTTTTAAAAGATAATTATTCTGAAAGTAATATTCACTGATATGACTTTAAACAAAGTTAAGTGATCTTTGTAACAAAATTTCAGCAACAAGAAATTTGAATTCTTTTGTTGCTGAAATTGTTGTATTATTTGACGATATATTAGATACACACACTCACACAAAGTTTCTTGGTTAGATGGGATTCATCTGGAATATAAACAACAATACTTAAATGTTCTTGAAACTCTAAATTTGATGTAGTTGTCATGGTTGGAATTTGATTAAAAGAAAATTCATAAACTATTTTATCCCTTTCTAAACCTTTTTTTAATCCAATAGAACTTTTGAAATATTTTTTGTGTTTCTCCATTTTGCTTACATTGGCATGTTTATACTCAACATTACAGTACTTGCATTGGATACTTTTATCCTTTCTTAACATTAAAAGCTTCAAGGAGGTAACTTTTCCCTTTTTTTACTTTTAACGCAAAATATATAGTAATATTAATACACGTAAAATAAACGAATATGTATTCACTAAATCAAAAGAAGAATGTTTGACTCCCAGCACGGCAATGTGAGTAAATTATGTATCACAAGATTCACTGGCGCTGCCTATCTCTTCTAAGAATAAAGGAGAATGGGTTCATGTTGGTGCTCTACAGGACAGACCGCTAGACCAAGAGCAACGAAATTTGTGCAAACATACTTTGAAGCGTGGGAATGTGCACCTGGTAGCCGTTTTTTTTTTAAATTTTAATTCATTAAAATTTAGGCGACATTTTGGCATTTTTCCTTAATAACTTGCGAAAATATTACACCATAAAAATGATTTTTACACCATCTGAAAATTTAAAAAATTATCCTTTTAATGATATCAATTAAGTTGTCATTCGATTTTTTTCTCTAATTTTAATTCCATTGTTGAAAGCTAAGATAATATCCTATTGGATTTTACTTTCTATTTTATTTGATCAATTTATCTGTGCAATTTGTAAGGGAAGCTCTCAAGACAGTAAGATATTAGGAAATAATTCAGTTAACTGAACAATTATGGTTGCTATGTTTTAATTCATTTTATCAGCATGTTTTAAGCCAGCTAACATGCCGCTGGACGTAAAACGTGCCGCGCTATTTCGATGTTGAAATCAAGTTTGTTAAATTATAGTTCGTGTCGATTACTTACAATTAGATGTTACTTGACTCCATTAGGGACTTTCAAATAGACAAGGAACAGAACAAATGTAAGGCTACGTAAAGAACGCGGGTTAAATCTCTATCACAATTTGAAGTTTCATATTACTTTGTTAAGGGAACCATGAATATCAAATTATACATAAGAGAGTCAGTTGAAATTATATTCCCGGCGGAAAGATGATTGCCGGGCGACTAGTATAACATAAACGGTGTTAAAAATTATTACTGTATTGTAAGTGTCATAGCTTCAAACCGGAAAAACTAAATTATCTCCCGACCCCGTTTAAGTTTTAGAATACTTTATTCTGAATCCTGTTAGCAATTGGGTTTTTTTTTTATAATTTAGTCAAAACTTTAAAAAAAATTATAAACTATGTATTATGTATATAAATCTTATATGTTTGATTTTGAATCGCCATTCGCAAATACTTAAAAAAAATATCCAGTTTTGGGATGCACACTTATTTTTTTTTTATCTCATTTTGAATCACTTTTCGCAAATACTTTTTTTTTTGTTTGCAAAATACCCATTTTTTGAAATTTTATCTGTTTAATTTTGAATTACCGTTCGCAAATACCTTTTTTGCAAAATATCCAGTTTGGAGATAGTTATAATTTTTATGTTTCATTTTGAATCACCATTCGAAAATGCATTTATTATTATTTTTGCAAAATATATAGCTATATATAAATATAGTATTTATAAATTTTATATGTTTTATTTTGAAATACCATTCACAAATAAATTTTTTTGCAAAATATTTAGTGTGTGGATAATTATAAATTTAATACTTCTTTCTGAATCACCATTCTCAAATACTTTTTTTTGTAAAGCACCCAGTTTTGGGTATTTACAAATTTTAAGTTTAATTTTGAATCGTCATTCACAAATACTTTTTTTTTCTTGCAAAATATCAAGTTTTTGGGTATTTATAGACGTTTGTATGTTTCATTGTGAATCAGCATTCGAAAATTTTTTTCCCCGCAAAATACCCAGTATAGGGTATATACCCAAAAAATATTTACCTACCCACTGGGTATTTACACACCCCACATCACTAGTTGTGGATTCAGTATTCTTGTACAAAAGTTTAACCACCAACCAACGCTCGATCTGGTAACGATAGCATGCTGCTGGGATCGAATGACGAATCCATTTCTAGCCAGGTGTTTTATTGCTAGTCTGATTTGCATAAAACGCGTCAGTATGTGTGAGCGCCCTCTTTCGTTTACTTTTGGAATCATTTTTTAAATGGAAAAAAATCCAATGTCCCTCTGATCATATTCGAGCAAACTGAAATTTTTTCTGAGCATTACTTCTTTTATTGTGAGTTTTTGAAGTTTGCACGAATATTATTACGCACACGGTATAATCAACCAATACTCCGCCAGCAAATCAAAGCAAATTTAAGATTTCTTAGATCGGAACGCACTATTTTGAAGATGACTATACGACCCCCGAAGAAAACGAGACTTTGATGAATAAACGCGGTTACCGCATGAAAGTAGTGGGCGTACTCCGATTATAAACACATACAAGCAAAAAACACAAAGAAATATAAACGTCTGGTTAATTTTCTTAAACGCTCAAGCACAAGTAAGAAGAAAGCCTAAAATTAATGGTCGTATGCAGATTCGTAAGTGAAAAAGAACGAAAAAAAGTAAAAGAACGTAAGAAGCAGATTCCGACATACATATTTAAAAAAACACACCCCAAGCATTAAATTCGCACTACACGAAACGGCGAGTTTAGTGTAGCGGTTCACGCAATATATGCATTATGCCTCAACTTAAACTATTAGCGAAAGCCCAAGGAACCAACTGCTCTTTTGCATGAGTTCGTGAAGTGGGTTTATTGAATTTATTCTTTCTGTAAAAGCGGAGCCGGAGCCTTTTTTTTGAAGGGAGAAATTAAGTGGAAACGTTTTTCGGCTGTAAAAAATAGTTACTTTCTAAGTGAAACTGAATATCGCCACGTATAATTTTGATTACGATTATAAATTAGAGGGTTAATAAATTATTTTTGTTAAAAAACCATGGTTGTTGTGTGTGTAGTAATTTGGGACATAAAATAAAAATTGCAGCGGGTTTTTTTTTTTACATTAAGGAATCATGGGATGCTTACAAGTTTAAGATAATACGCCTTGTACTGCTAAAAGCGTTATAGTGGAAAATTAGCGCAATTTTTTTAATGTCGTGGAAATTTTGGATAACAAGGTATATTTGTTTTATACGCTTAGGGGATTTGTTTCGACTCGGAAGAAAAAAAATTAATAGCGTTCTTGAATTTAATTATTTCTCATTGCATTTCAGAGATGTTGGGTATGATAGGGGCTATTACTTCTTGCGAGAAATTTTTATCTTTCTTTCTTTTTTTTTTTTGCTCTCGAAGATGTTCATACTTTCTCAAGAAATAATAAGTTTTGAAAGTTTGTTAAGTTTGTTTGAAACATGAAACAATGAAGCTTTATTCAACTAAATTTCGTGTATAATTTTATGTAAACCGTCACGGACATTTCAATAGAAAAAATAACTGGTGATAATTAACTCTTTGAGGAAAACTGTCGCGCGAGCGTGCCATCTGCTTGGCGCATTCTTTCCCGACTGTCACAAATACGTGCCGGCTCTTGCGACTTTTAGCTACCGACTGTCACGTGACACCAGCTTTAGAACAATTAGTCTTAACTAGAAAAAGCGCGCCGCCCCTGAGCGCGTTGGAAAATGTCGGCCAGACGGAACCTTACATTTTCCGTGCGGCCGTCTTCAAAGGGTTAACCTAACACTGCATTGTAGTTTATTCTTGTAGAACTTCAATTTTTAGCCTTTTTACTTTCTTAAATATTAAATATACAAAGAGAAATGTTATAATCGTAAAAAAATTCGATCTGACATTTTGATGCATCTTACCGTTTAAATCCTAACTGAATTCAAAAAATCATTTTTTAAGTTTATCTGTCTATTTGTCTATGATCACGATAACTCGGAAACAGAACGAGCTAGATGGATGAAATTTGGATGTGGACTTTACACAAAATGTGAATACTTCCATGAAATTTTTATTGAAATACGCTTGCGGGAAGAAGTCTGCCTGTCCCTCAGCTTGCATGTGAAGTTGATAACTCAGAAAGACTACATAAGCGGACAGTCAGGCCGTCTGCACTTTAACCCTCTGCGAACGGCTCCCGCTATTTTAACGGGATACAAAATCCGTCTTCTAATACGGGTCACGTGAAAATAGCGTGCGTAAATATACTTCCCATATTTAAGATAAGGGTCCCGTTTTTTTCTTCGTGTAGGCTAAAAATATTTTAATAGTCATTATTTTACGTTTGGTTTTGCATCTAGATGACGCTACAAGTCTATTTGATTGTCATTTGTTTTTAATGCTCAGTAATTCAGATAAATCCCGTAATTCCGTTAAAAATGCACCGTATTTCAGAATTGGATACTGTCTAAAATTTGATACAGATTGGCAATTTTTGTGGAAAGATTACATACAGAATTTGATTAATTTAGGTCGTTCCGGTTTTTTAGTCACACGCTCGCGCTCACAGACAAACAGACAGATATAAAGTAAAACTTCGATTAAATAACCGAATAGACGGATAACAGAAATCTCTTAATACATACGTACGGTGACGTGATTTCACTGTTGTCTTGGGGCGAAAATGAAATCCTGTAAAAGTGAATAATACATGCATGTTGTATTTGATTTTACAAAACAATCAATATAAACTTCAATATAATAGTAGTAATGTACAGAAATGTATTGTAATACTGTAAATCTACATTACGTTGACAATGGCGGATAACAGAAACTGACGATTAAACGAATGTCGGTTGATCGAAGTTTTGCTGTAATTCCAAAACTGTTTTTTCTAGACTCAGGGAGGTCTAAAATGTGGAGATCACCGAATTGTGTCGTGTAGCTGCAAAAGTAGCTATCTCCACTGTTCAAAAATACGTTTTATCAAAGATTATATTTCCATTTGATCTTCTTAACACCTCGCCATCGTAAATTGAAAACTAGAATACACTGCCGAAACTCTTTGAATGCCATGCAGTTTATTTTTCAAATCTCATTTTGACTAGTTGCGAGAGAAAATCCACTTTTCTCAAAACTCTTATTATTTGGAGATGTTCACTTTTGCAGCTACACGACACAATTCACAAGATCGAATTCTTTGAAAATTACAACACTCTCTTTTTGTACCTTCTGTATCGAAGACAGAAAAAATATTGTACCATTTAAATTAGTACTAAATAAATAATTTCGCAAAAGCTTTCTTTACTTCATAAAGAAACTTCTAAATGAAAACATTTTAAACCTCGGAAATTATCGTAAATAAATTCAAAACCTTCACAATAAAACTTTTAATGCTAAATTATTTTCAAGATAGTGAAACTTTAATGGGACGGAAAGCAAGCATTCCTATACTAATTTGTTTAATTGACAGTTTGATCATTTAAATAGATAATAAAAAATAAATCGAATAATAGCCCTTTAATGATGTTCTTATTATTATCAAACTGGGCACGAATAATACAAAAATGTCACCTTCTCTTTATGTTTTATATTTCATTGCATCCAAAGCAATCGTTTCCAAAATTAAACAATATTAGTGAAGTTCAAATAATTCATTTTTATTCAACCATAATTTTATCACCCTCTTTTTATTCGTTGCTGATATTTTAATGGCGGCAATTTTTATTACGATCTGTAAGAAACTTCATGTTTCTGAACCAGTTCAAACAGATAAATATTTCAAAAGGGGCAATAAAATGTGTTCTGAGAAAAAGCTCTTCTGTCAAGTCAATAAATCTTCCAGCCATTTAATACGCTATCATTTTGATACCGTTGAATTTTAACCCCGTGTTTATGAAGATAAATGGTTGCTCTCCTTTCTCTGCGGATGGTATTGTTTTCGGTGCAATAAAAAGAATAAACTTAAGTTGGAGGCGAAAGGCAATTGATTCATAAACCAGCACATTACAAAGTTTGAACTGAGTAAAAATGATTCTGGATGTTCTTTTAAGTAACCTTGGATTGTTTGCTCTTAAGCAGATATGGAAATATTTAGCTGGTTGCGAAAACTAAACTAAAGTAGATATATATGCAATGGAATATAGAATCGTATATTTTTAGTACAGAATATCCCCAGTAGCACAAAGATATTGTACGATACTGAGCAATATTGTATAATATTGTACAATATCATTTAATATTATATAATATTGTACAATATAATTTAATATTATATAATATTGTACAATATCATTTAATATTATATAATATTGTACAATATCATTTAATATTACATAATATTGTACAATATAATTTATGTAATATAGAAGAATATTGTACAATATCATTTAATATTATACAACATCGAACAATGTCGCACATTATCATTTAATATTATATAACATCGAACAATATTGTACAATATCATTTAATATTATATAATATCGAACAATATTGTACAATATCATTTAATATTATATAATATCGATCAATATTGTACAATATCGTGCAACATGTTGTGCCACCTGGGAGTTACTAATGGTGTCAATTCATGTTCATGTGATGCACATCAAAGACATCATCCAAATTTAATTTGGGATCCATTGAGTCTTTTTAAGGAGAGAAAAAGTGATGACTCAACACAGGGTAAGGCAGCGCGTAGTCAGTTGACATGTTCAGTTGCATTTATCTGGTAACTACAACGTCACGTAAATTGACTACTTTCCGACTTTCATTATAAAAGAGAAGGTTTACAGTTGATTTTTACATCCCCTATACTTTTTGGCACATAAATTTAGCTCAACCCAGATCTGTTAGATTCGATGTTTTAAGTTATTATCTCCCTTTAAAGTTACTCGAGAGTTGTTAGAAACAACCTGCAAGATTTTGTACTAGTGTCAAATGAGAAGGCAGATGGACAGAGCCAACACCTCTCCTCTCCAAATTCCACTCCAAATTAAGAGTGTTTAACTTTATCTACGATGACCACACGCTCCGAAGTATACTGGAGAACCCTGAATTCCACAGGCATGTACTAGTGTCAAGAGAAAAATGAATAACTCCCGAGTTTTATCTTAATTAAACTAGTCGCTCTTTTATACGTGGAAAATATACAGGGTATCCAACAAAGGAATCCTGATTTTAAAATTAAATAACTCGGCAATGGAGATCGATGGAAGAATGAAACCAATGATAGGTTTATTTTGAAAGCCATAAAAATCTGATAAAGAAGTTTTAGAATTAGTTACAAATGTTCCCACAGGTGGCGCTGTACGCTATAGTCGTAGTACGGGGTCTGAGGAAAAGGTTATAAACAGTCCTTTACAAGAAATCATTGCAATCACATCACAATCGATTCAAAATGTGCACCTTTCGCAGCACAGAAATGGCACATATCAAGAATGAAATTTTCAGCCACCCTCTGTAGTGTGTCAATGGAAATGGTGGCAATGAAGGGTAACTAAATTTGAAACTTTCCAGAATAGATTATTTGCTTTGAACTATTACACATTTACTGGGACAGACATGGAGTGGCCGCCTCCATAATCACCCAATCTCACTCCCTGAAACTACTTCGTGTGGAGAAAAAGGAAATACACTGTTTTCCGAACAATTCTGCAACACTGCAGGAGCTTGAAGATCTGATCTGTGGGACATATGCCTGGATTTCCGTTGACACACTACAGAAGATGACGGAAAATTGATGATTGACTTGATGATTTCAATGATTGATTTTTTGACAATGATTTCTTGCAAAGAATTGTTTATAGCCTTTCCTCAGACCCCGTACTACGACTACAACGTACAGCGCCACCTGATGGCAACATTTGTAACTAATTCTGAAACTTCTGTATCAAATTTTTAAGGCTTTCAAAATAAACATATCATTGGTCTCATTCTTCCATCGACCACAATTACCGAGTTAATTCATTTTAAAATCAGTGACTCCTTTCTTGGTCCTGTACAAATATGTGACTATTTCGCAAGTACAGCTAAATGGCAAGTTTAGATTGCACTTATGACGCTAATTATTGTTGATAATCATCATTACGCAAGATGACATTGATGTAGTAAAGAACTATGTAATGTATAGAATATGAAATAATTAATATTACTAGATAAACTTTGTGGATATTCATTTCAAGACCACAAAAATGCTCCGAGAGGATGAGGTGTCATCTCTAGTGTAATCGTAGTCGTTTGATCACAGTTCAAAGCTGCAAAGTCCATGGCCAAATTGTCCTAGTTTTGTTTCAATTTGGAACATCATCTAATCAATCAATGCGCAATATTCATTGGTGTGTCCTAAATTTTGACTCTGGAAATATGGCCATCATACCTGTGTCAGGTACAA
>BGPR01000206.1:281297-298009 GCA_013235015.1 Araneus ventricosus | reverse complement strand
CATCATCTAATCAATCAATGCGCAATATTCATTGGTGTGTCCTAAATTTTGACTCTGGAAATATGGCCATCATACCTGTGTCAGGTACAATATTTTATCATTACATGTATCGAGATTGTGTACACGTCTGGGATACAATATTACCGTTTCGTCACCTACCTCTATCATTACTGGCTTTAAAAAATTCAATAAACCCATTAATATTTACAGTTTTCGGCATTCTCAACGCTTGCTCCCAGAACGTCGACAACTTTTTTGCCCCCTTGTCCCAATGTCACAGATTACCATGGCAACTATATAACAACTTTCATATATCGGCTTAAGTGTCTACCTTCAAAATTTTTGACCCACCTATGAAAAAGCAAACACCGTGTCAAATTCAGTTCGAGAGTACTTCATGGTAGCATAATCTCCTGTGTTCTACATGGACCAACGAAATCAAAAAGATCCCCTTGATCCACGGTACAGGATGCAATAAATTCAACCTTCCCCGCTTAACGACGTTACTTTTCCACACGTCCCCTTCCCAGGACAGCTAGCCAATGTCCGAGTAAGACATCAAGTAAGAGCTTTATTTCCGCTTAACGGACACTTATTCAGGCAACCCTGAAGTGCAAATTGGTGTCTAACCCCGATTAGAAGAGGGCCGGTGGGAGGGGGAGGATGCAGTTAGATGTATTCAGACGGCCCGGGCCCTCCCACAATGAGATTAGAATCGCTCTGTAAGATGCTTGGGTTCCTCTATCGAAGTAATTAAGAGGTTGTTAGCCGAAAATGAGACTACGCTACAAATAGATTGGATATGCAGGGCTTTCCATGGTTTGGATTGGAGTGTAGAACAGTGCAGCCCTGTTACGGTACTCCTTGTTTTGGTAAATCTTTGGTAACATCTTGTTTGGTGCTTGTTTTAGATAGATTTGCCATTAATTGGTTTATGATCTTTCCATTAAGTCCCAAACCTGCAGCAGAGAGAATTTTGTGTTGAAAACCTGTGGATTCAGTATTTTTCGTGATCTGCATTCCATGTTGAGAAGCGCTGTAACATTTAACTTGTAGGTCAGTTTGATAGAGGGAGATAAAATTATTTGTGCTAAATAAAACTAATACGAAAATCTGTTGTTTTGAGAAGACAAAGGAGAATCCTGACGATCCCTGGACTATTTAACTCTTACATTATTTTTCTAGCAAGCAAAATGCTAGCAGTTTTGCGAGCATGACTAGTACAATCAAGAGCAAACCATCTAATCTGTGAGGAAACAACTGATGTGACTATTTCTATCACTCCTTTAAAAATATTTACTCATCAATATTTCTTTCTAATTTCCTTTAATTTACTTTTAAAAATGCTGCATTTTCTCCATCCAAAATTATTCTTAATATATTTCATGCTGGAAACACATAGTTTTTCGAGTTAGAAAGGATGAAGAATTTCACGATCGCTTTTCTCGTTCGAATATATAAGGTAGTCATAAAATATTGAACCCATTTCAAAAAATAAATTTAAAAAACTAATAATGTTACAACTGCGTATTTTTTTTTATGAGAAAGCAAATAAAAAAGTTTTTTTCAGAGGTGGCGTACCAGAGGACGATCTAAATTTGCTACAGCGAGAAATTTCCATACGCAATGGCTACCGATCAGCGGAAGCTGATGCGCTTTCTCTTGTTTCCTTTTTTAGATTTTCTTGAAAATCTCGAAAACTATTCAGTTTTCGAATTACAATCGATTTAACAAATTAAAGGAGGTAAAATTTCCTAAAAATAAAAGCTTTTATTTTTCTGATAGATTTGGTAGTTTCTCAGATAATGGCTCTCAAAATTGGGAGATGTGCAATAATTTACGACCACCTAGACAACGGTAATTACGCGTTATCTATCTGAAAAAACTTTTTAAAGTGCGCTTTCATTTTTAAAAAACGTAGTTCTAACATTATTAGTTTTTTTTATTAATTTTTGAAATGGGTCCAATAATTTATGACCACCCTATATATTTAATGTTATCCTTGTTCTTTAGCAAAAACAGCAATGAACATATACACGATATAACATATGCTCATTAAAATTTGTATAGGAAGATTTGCTCATCCTGATTTATTAAAAGTGGACTGTAACGTAGAACAAGGTAGACTCACATGTTGCACATACAGAAATGAACACATGCACGATATAGCATATGCCCATCAAGATTGGTATAGGAAGATTTGCTCATTCTGATTTATTAAAAGTGGACTGTAAAGCAGAACAAGGGTAGACTCGTATGTTGCATATACACGGCTGTGATATCTTTATTGTTAACAATTATTTAGAGAATATGCCTTTTTAATTATGAACCAAGCATTCAATAAAGATAATATTCATGAAAATGTTTGCAAACTGCTGTTTTTTAATTTTCGTGATTCACTATTTTAGCCTTGGAATGGCGTAGCAATTTAAATGTAAATAAACACTGTAAATTAAATAAAAATTATTCTTGGAAATCCAAGGTTTCGTAGAAACAATCCGGAGAATTTCTGAATCATTTATGTACATTGTTCAATTTATGATTTTAAAAGTTCCTATTTATTTTGTGGGCTAAACTACTACACGAAAAGTACAAGAAATTTGGGATATAAAGTTCTCTAGCATTTTTAAAGTTGAAAGTTATTTCAAACACCGCGGAGTTTTTTAATAGCAATTGTAAAACTTTTTTGAATTCATATTTCTTTCCGTCTCTAAGAAATGAAGTTTTCGAAATGCGAAACCATTTATTCGGATTCAGTCATGCGTTTAAAAAAATTGCTTCGAGATGCTCTTCGGTGCCATTTAAAGTATTTTGGCTCCCAATTTGGTAAACACTAAAATACTATAAATACAGCAAAACTTCGATTGACCGTCACCGTCCGGACCAGGCCTAGGACGGATAACCTAATAGACGGATAACATAAATCTCTTAATACATATGTACAGTAACGTGATTTCACCGCCGGCGTGGGACGAAAATGAAAATAAAATCCTTTCAAAGTCAATAATATATATACGAGTGTTGTAATTAAAATAGTGACAACGTAGTCCATAAAGCGGCAGAATATCGGGCATGCGTAAACAGGATATGGAGCCGTGAGGTGGTGCTGTTGTCGATGAGTAAATTGCATAAAACTGTCGATCCAGTTAGAAGGGTAGTTGCTGTGCGGCGTTGAAGTGGATAGTGTCATATTTACCGCTCTAAATCATGCTTACAAAAGGTGATCATTGGTCGTGGATTAAAATCGAGAATGCCGGTGGCAAAAGTGCATCTGAATGTTATAACTGCGTTATCATATAGGACGGTTGACACGATGGGTCAAAGCGTTTCGTGAGACCGCGAATTTGCGCCGCACAGGTCGGTCGTCCATTCATCTACATCAGACTGACATCGTGAGTAGTTTCTTTATCATAGACCGTCTATAGACTGTCCGGGAATTATCCGTAGAAGTTGTTCTCAGCCATCAAACGGTGCGGCACTTACTGAAGAAATGGCGAATATTAGGGCTCTCCATTGCTCTCATCAACAAACAAAACCCTGCCAGTGGTATCCTACGGCTTTCTGACATTTTGCAAATAGAAAAAACTTTTCTAGTGATTAGATTGAAGGAATGGAATGGAATTTTACTTTTAAGTTCATTATAAATTTTTTACTCTTTATGCTGCCACTACTTTATAACCCTCGTGTATTGTATTAATTTTGCCAAAGATCAATATAAACGTCAATAAAAGAGTAGTAATGTATAGAAATGTATTGTAATACAGGAGATCTTCATTAGGCTTAGTGATTGGTTCCACAAATGAATACAGAGTTCTTCAAACTAAAGTATTGTATTGTCATTAGGAAGTTACATTATTATACTGAGCAATATTTACAGCTATGTACAATTAAAGTAGTTCTAGTTCGTCATATCATAAAGATGGCACTCATTAGTATCGTATACCGTCGTTTCATCTCGTCTTTTGGTCTTTCGAAAAAAAAAAAAAAACAACATCGTTCATACGTCTCGTACCGCGTTCTATCTCGTCGTCTGTTCTCGGCAGCTTGACGCTCTGACGTCACTGGCGATGACAGCGCCACCTACAGGTACTCGGCTGCTGGCCCACAGTAATACTATAAACACCACTTTAAAATACTGTCGTTTCCTTTTGTGTCTTTGAGGCTCGAGCTTCTTGGCGGCGTAATAATCCGCGGACATTTTTAAAGATGTCTATTTGCTTGATGATATTTTTTAGACGATGGCGGACTGACGGTTAAACGGGTGATAATTAATCGAAGTTTTACTGTGATGAAGTTTTTTTTAACATGGAACAGAGAGAGAATTCAGTGCTTTCTGGTCTCTTCTCCAGCTTATATGTGCTAACTTTTATTTTATCGACGCAAATAAAAAAAAACAATAGCAGTGGAAATCTAAATATGCTTGCAAATAAACTTCCTGAATTGAATGAATGAATTTTATTTCCAAATAATCCTTGAACATTCTTAAGTGTTTCCTGCTATTTTCTGTAATTCAAAATGGATGCTTTTGACTTTAATTTGCTGAAGGATTTACGTTCTTCAAACGAAGTGAGCATTTTGGAGATAAATTGTAAGCATTCGTTTCTTTGACAGACTAAATAAATTTTAACTCTTCACTAAGAAAGGAAAATAGTCCTTTCCTTTTAAGTAAAATAATTTAGAATTCGATTTATAAAAGCGATTGCAAAATCTGTCTGCCAAACTATTGAATATAGAAGATTAGCTCGGAATAATAAATATTTTTTGCTGCTCTTGCTGTTCTGGTACTGTGTATTTGTATTGTTGATACAGTACAACCACGAGAATCCGAAATTTTGGATAATTTGAACAACTTTTTTCAATTTTCTGATAACCTTTTACTAAAAATTGAAGGAAAAATAATTACGAGTCAGAAACAAAGCTAATGTTTATTCCTAACTTGAAAGAATTATTCGAATTGGTCTTTAAGAATAAATACAACACCTTAATTAGTAAAAACAAACACATGTACCTTCTTTTCACCCTCAACTTGTTTGCCACTGTACCTTGCGAATAGCCGCGTGCTCCTTCCGTACGCCTTCACAGATTAATTACCCAGAGTCAATACTCTACTGCGTGTAGTATATCAAGAGTATTTTACCGAATTTGCCGGATAATCCGATTTCCCTGGAATCCGAACAAAGGTCGTCCCCAAGTAGTTCGGATTCCCTGGGTCTTGTAACTAGAACTCACGAATGTCGCTTGGTGACGCTGCGCGCTGTTCCGAGTTACTATATTATACTGCAACTCTCTCACTACTGGCTTCTTCTGGTTTTTGCTCTGTGCTTGTCTTGTGCTACGTGATACGTGTCTTGTCTTCTATGTTCACATCAATAAATTTTATGTGGCTTACGATTGGAGTATGTCTAACATGTTGCCTGCGAGTCCTTTACTGACAAGTAAGCGAGTTAAATGAAATTAATACGATTTGTGTATTTGCGAATATTAGAGTTTGTGAAGTTTGAATACGGGGTTCTACTGTAGTTAGTTGGGTTTATTTTAGCTAGATAATCGTCCCGTTTTTGAGCTAACCAAGGACTAATTTGGGATAAACCTCGTGATTTTGTACCGTATCAAATGACGAGAACGTAATCTGAGCCGCCACCTCCTCTACAGAAAAATATTTAATAACCCTCCCCGGAAGAATATTTCACCTTCTCTCCGGAGGATTAGAACATAGAAACCACATCATCGGAAGAATATTTTAACCTAACGTGTATCAAATCCGTGTCAAATCATTGGTGGTAGCAAGTCTTAAACCCATAGCCTTCTGGTCCCGATGCCGAGAATCTGCTACCACGCTACCATGGCCCCTTAAGATGAGGGACTGACAAATCAAAACTAAAACTCAGAAACCACGTTTTATAAGCAACAGTCGAATTATTTTAATTGCTTAAAACCTTTACACTGATGATGTTCACCAACTTAACTCAGAAACCAGCGGGAGTGGTCTCCCCTAAACTTTCTCGTATACTTTCCCAAAAAGGTGTTGTTTCCCTTCCCTCCGCGTGGATAAAAAAAATTCGAGCCTACTGCAACCAAGAATCCAATGACTATCAGAAGGTTTATCATTGTAGATTATAGTGATTATAAAATATTTACGTAAAGAATCAAATTCAAAGAGATGCGTAGCGATTAAATGGGAACCGTAAAATCTTACCATTTGAAGGACAAAGTGGCGTAATCCTTTCGCGTGCACAGGCATTGCTACCAGAGATTGTTACCAGTACGCATGCGCATGGAGTTAGTTTCAAAAGTGAACAAGTATGCGATTATACAGACCGACAGACAGTCAGCCCCTTGACGGATTTGGCCCAAAATTTTATACGGACCTACATTCATGACGATAAAACTGTGTACCAAATTTTATCCATCTAGCTATTCAAGTTTTCGAGTTATAGCGTTCGCATGACAGCGGACAGACAGACAGACTTCCCGTAGACGGATTTTCTCCAAAATTTGATAGGAACCTACAAATTATGCTTAAAGACCACATACCAAATTTCATCCCCGTAGCTCTAATAATTTTCGAGTTATCGTGTTCACAGACAGACATAATTTCAAAATTGTGTTTTTCGGACTCGGGGAGGTCTAAAACGTGGAGATTCGTCAAAATCTGGAGTTCGAATTTTTTGACGATTACAATACTTTCTCTCTGTATACTTCGTATACGAGAAAGTAAAAAGTGTACGAGACGCCATAAGAGTATAATGATGAAAACTGATACTTTCATCAATTGTTTTTTTATTACTTCATGCTACAGTTAAACGCAAGTTAATCATATATTTAAAAGTTTTTTAAAGTCTGTTGCCGCCAAATAAGTTCATCACACTTTTCAAGCCGGAAATGCAATAGCATTAGGCTAAAACAAAGCTTCGTAATGATGTTTTGTTCTCGACGGTCCATCAATGGATTACTTCAGTGTTTTGATGGTCGCCATTTGATTACAATATGGGGAGGTTTGAAATTTATCAGAAAGACATGCATAATGTAGTAAGCAGTTCGTATTCTAGATAGATACTTCTTAAAACTCTCCATAGTATGTAGTCGAAAAACCGTTAATTTCGTTTTCATTACACTTTTTCTTAGATTCTATTTTCAAAGAAACATTTTCTCTATCCAATTGTTACTTTATATGCAATTATTTCATGCACAGAAATTGCTATATTTTTTTTTCAAAATTGAAATTTTTTTCTCAATTAGACGTCAAAATTCCTTCAAACATAACAGCCTTGAGGGAAAACAATTACTGTCGTCAAATATTATTCATTCACGTTACGGTATGCCATTTGCACCAAGAAATATAATTGCCCACAGTTAAATATTTCAGAATATGATCTTAAAGTATTTAAAATTGAATAGTATATTCGAACAGAATTTAGTTTTCATCTATAATTATTCATTTTTGTCTAATAAAATTCTATATTCATCTATCTCTAATACAATATAAGGAGAACTATCTATAGGCATTTAATATTCACCTTTTCTTTTGTTATTTTTAATTTTTTCCTCATATTTTTTGTTATCGTTTTAGTAATTCACTAAATTCCTTATGATTAATTAGATTAAACCGGTACTTCCAAGTTTATCGAGTACAGTGGAACCTCGTATAACGAGTATTTCGCATGAAAAGCAAAATAGATTGTAAAAAATTGACTCGCTTAACAATTTAACTGCTGATACTTTTTTAGATATGTGGTTTATAAACCACACCCGCAGTTAAAGTGTCAACGATCAACGTTTCGCATAACGAGTGACGAGGAGAGGGAAGACCCGGATTGTGCGCGTGCTACATCAGTCAGTAATTAGCACTAGTTCAGCTAGTATTTTAGTGTCGCTTGTGATCTCATATATTTTTTATCAAACTTGAGCTCAGCCATATTATTTATGTTTTTTTGCACAAAGTTTAATTCTTCGTGCGAAAATGTCCCCGATGAAAAATCCACAAGAAGGCAATCATAAGAGAAGAAAAATAACCTTAAAATCATTGAACAGCGAGAATGAGGTGAAACCGTGCCTGATTTAACAAGCACATGCAATCAGTCTACAACAAGAATTTGCACTGTCCTCAAGAACATGATTAAGGAGGTAGATGCTTCAAAGGGAGTGACAAGAATATCTATGCAACGGTTGCGTATTCTCGGCGATGTTGAAAGGTTGCTTCTCATATGGATACACCAAAAGCAATTGCAAGGCTACATAATTTACTAGAACAACATTTATGAAAATGTAAAAATAATTTTCGCCGACCTCGATAAGAAGACGCCAGGATCATAAATAGCCGAATAAATATTGAAGGGAAGCCGTGGATTATATATAATTTTCTTTGAATAAGCGTTATGAGTAATATTATTTGAGTATTTTTTTCGGCATGGAACGCATTATCGTATTTTGCATTTTATATGGGAAAAAGTGCTTCGCTTAACGAGTGTTTCGCATTACGAGTAAGAATCTGTAACGGATTATGCTTGCTAAGCGAGGTTCCACTATAATTGTAATAGCTGTATTTGTAATGTCACTTTCTCCCAACAACTGCAATAGAGATGAACAACCTCTGAGTTCAAGTAATCCATCAACCCACTGCACATCGACATAATCTATATCTTGTTATTGGTGCCGCGTAACGAAGAGTAACCCTAAAGCTGGGTACTCACGAGAAGGTTAGCTATGCCATCTGTCCTAATATTGGTTTTTTCCCCACCCATTTTAGTCGAAAAATTGGGCAAAGCATTCACGGATGTTCCAAATATGTTTTGAGACAATGTTCAAAAGCGCAGAATTCCTTCTACACAGACTGCTCTTCCCCCACGAGGCGGATTTCGAGTTTCATTTCTAGCCTCGAAGCGAGGTGCCAATGTAGGCAGATCCTTTGTTTTGCCGCTACCCTCGCCTCGAGGTCTCAAACTGGAATGGGTGGATTGAGTTTTGGATTTGAAGTTATTCCACCATTTCGAATCATTTGCTCCAAATTTGAAAAGTTTTCGACCTTAACCATAGGTTTGTCCTTCTCTTGTTCCAAAAATTCCATTTTGGAAGAGCGGTGATTGAATGACCTGCTTAAGACGGGTAGGAATATCTACTACGAATAATGAGGCAGTTCATCGCCTACTGCATACTATCAACTTGAGTTGTCCTTCACTGCAAACCCGATCATATCGGTGACTTCACATTCTTTTCATTTCCAGATGACAGTTTTTATTTACTAATACCGCGCAATCATCTGAAGTTAACCAACTCTATTCCTGATATAGCCTCTTCATCCCTAATTCGTTTCAAGCCGAGACAAAACGCAACAGTCATTTCGCAACAACAGCTCCATATTCCTTCCCTTCCAGCACCGCAAGTAAAGGGGTCTTAGCCAAGCACAACTATGCCCGAACCGGCATTCCAAAGTTAATTGTGAAAAGCGAAGATCCGATGTCGTATTATGCCAGGAATTTTCCAGGGGACTCGCTTAAATATTTTTCTGCAGAGGACTTTTTGACTTTTACGGACTTTGCAGCCCACTCTGTTTATAATGCGGGGACACGCGTTTTCCTGGCCTTTATGCGGGACAGAAAATTCCGCGCATTCCGATGCTCTCTGATTTTTGTCACGTGATTTGCCTCGTCGATGACGTCACGACAGAACTTAAAAGTCGAAGAACGCCTTTTTTTCTACTACTTAATGGTAGTTTTTTTTCTTGTTTATTTATTTTTCCCCCTTCTATTTCATATTTTTTTGTTGATGTTAATTTTTTTCTTTTTTCTTCTTTGGAGGGGGAAGGAGAGTTCGAGCAACATATGCTTTGATTTTTCTTTTCTTTTTTTTTATCTCCTTTTGTTTGCAATTCTCCTGGGTTTCATTGTTGTAATGGTTGTTTCAACTTTCAAAAAGGGTTGTCTTTTTTTAAATTTTATTTTATTGCTTTTTGTCGTAGTATATTATTTTCAAAGGCTACATATTATCTTTCTAAAAAAATCTTAACACATTTCAGAAACAAAAAACGACATAATATTAAGCAATAAAAATTTCTCCTTCTTCACATTCTTTCTTTTTAAATTAAGGCAATTAAAAGAATGTATTTATGAATATTGGGATTAGGAAAGCAATGTAAAGATATAAATTTTAATTATATGTTATATGATAATTTTGGGGGTCATATGTAGAAAAGCTAAGTCGGTGTACAAAAATATCCTCAAAGGCAAATTATTAATTTAATGTTTAAATATCAGAAAGTGTGAATTTAATTTACAGAAACTAATAAAGAATGTTTAAAACTTGTTTTCGAATTTCGGTTTCTACAACAACATAAATTGCAATTAACCGTTTTAGCAGCGAAAGGTTTAAAATGTAAACGGATTGGGAAGACTTTATGCTTTATTGGATTACAGTCATAATTTACAATTGGATAGAACTTAACAAAAAAAGAGGTTTTTATGAACAAATTTTTAAATAATAAATGTGGAGAAAAAAAGAATCCAGTTAAAGAATCTTTACAAAAAAAAAAACCCCAAAGAGATAGAAATGATAGAGAATTCAAGTTAGTTTAAAATACGGGTTGTGATGATAGGGAATTCTTTACTTTGTTCTGGAAACAGAATTATTTATTTCCGCGAAAAAAATGCGCATTTACTTCTTAACTTTTAATCTTGTTATTTATTCAATATGAGATTCAAAACGTTTTTCAGAAAACAATAGTCGCAACTTTTGACTCTCCTGGGTATTGAATGAAGGAATGAACTGTCGAATGCATAACGAAACTTCATTGAAAAAATTGCAGACAGCTATCTTTTAATTTATATGTGCCATGCATATTTTTCTTATTTCAGAAATTCTTATTCGAATTTGGAACCTCCTCAATTCGATAGACATTAAAGTCTATGGACTAAAATGCTTGTTCAACAGTAGATTCATTCATCCTACCAAAAAAAATTAATGATTTAAATGAAACCTTTTAATAAATTATGCTTAAAGAATTATGCCTTACTTTATAATAATAACCTTAATAAATGCTTAAATTAATAGTTTAATGGTTATAAAGCTTTATAACTTTGTTGAAAATACCATGAGTTGTTTGACAATAGGAAATCTAGTTCATGCTAAACTGTGACCATATGAATGCGGTTTTTTTATTTAACATTTAACTAGCTTCATAATTAAATATCTGAAGGAGAAATAAACTTTGTGAAGAATGAGTTTAGTGTTTCGATCAGCTTCTGATCGTCAATTCTCCAAATCAGGCAAAATTTAGTTCTTGCGCCAATAATCCTCAAAATGAAACAATCAATCAATTTTAAAATCAAATAATCAATCAATCTCAAAAATATCAGTAATTTAAATGAACAAAATTTCTCTGACTGAAAATCATTTTCAGCCAAAACTAAACCTGGGGAAAAACATGAAATACAATTCACAACAAAATGTATTAGACAGACCAGATTCCGATTGAAGAATTTCCATAAATAGATAGGTGATTCTTAAGTAATCTATAACTCCTAATTCGAGTACCGGATGAACTTACGAATATCTTTTGCAGAAAGAATTAAAAACGCTCAATCTGACTCCTTCAGAAATAAGAATTTTATTTAAAAAAATTGCTTTTTTTATTGCTTATTTTAGCTGAAAAATAATTTATCACATGTATTTAAATACAAGAAAGGAACAACGTACATGCATTTTCTAACAACAAAATTTAATTGCACACGCAAGACAAGTCGATGCCCAACCACAAAAACCTCAAAGTAACAGCTCCAAAGGAAAGATGAGACATAAAAAATGGCAAAAGAACTCCCCGTTATTTGCTGGAACCCTATTAATCTCTTTCCTTCCCGAGACAATACAAGGCAGCAAAGAATCTGTTGACGAGTTGTCGGTATTTAAGGACCAAATAATAACAGCGACATCTTCATCATCTTTTGTCCAGCAATGCTTTGATGGAGAATCCATTATGTTCCCCTGGCACGTAATATTCAACGCTTCAAACGGTTCTGTTCTTTCTCAGCAATCCGTCTTGCCGGCAGACACTTTTGGGCAATTCCTGTTACTATGGGAACACTTGTTGTTTTATGTTTCCTTATAGCCTGTGGACTTGGTGGTGTGTGCTGTGGCGATCCATCTCAGCAAAAACCACATAGAAAAGGAAAGCGTGGAACCTATAACTCATCGGTCATTGTTGAGGAAGACACGAAAAATATGCTTTGCAATATTGTTAGGACTGATGTTCGACTAATCGGTTTCTCCAGTCGAGTTTATTGGATGAAAAAATTTTTATTACATTATTACCCGCCATTTAGTTACATTCCTGTCTTTCACATTTCCCCGTCGTTTGTATACTTTTTGTCGATTCCCTCAGATTTCAGAGATTATTTTTACCTATATAAGTGGTTTCCCAAGCTTTACACTTTTCTTCATTTTACACCACTATTCTTCTACAAAGTGAAAAAGAGGGCTAATATTTTTTATAATAATTATGTTTATTCAAAGTGTAACAGAATTTGGCGATAGACCATCATTCGATTACTGTCCTCAAAAATCTTATGTCATTTTATGTGCAAAATACATGACGCGATTTCCCTAATTCATCCACTTTTTACACTAGTATTTCGGGAAAAAATGGTAAATAACTTAAAGTACACATTCTGTTGTCTTTTTAGTAATCAAACCCCGTCAAAATTATGAATGTTTCGGAAAATAAGTCAATGTGTATGTCACAGATACAAAGGGAAATAATTGAGAATTACAGAAAAATGGTTTTCCTGAATTAAAACCGGTTACTTGGTAGCAACGTTTCAGATTTGAAATTACAGGATCATAGGCTCGAGTCTCAATTCCATCTGTGAATGGATTGTGTGTGTGCTTATGATGTCCTTTCTAGTTAGTTTAGTGTGTAATTATGGAGAAATGTGTCTTTTTATGTTTCTTCTGAACCAACTGATCTCATCTCGATTACCATACAGAATAGTGTAGCTTCAATATAAGCCTTTAACTAAACCACCAGGGAAAACCTCATAGCATAGATTCCAATGACTCTTCGTGCAATTTTAACATAGAAAGTTAACATAAAAACAGAATTCGCTACATTTATTTAATGAACCGATAGATAAAAAATACCAGAATTAATAACCAAATTAATTAATTATTTTCTTTCGGAAAACCATCATTCTTTTAATTAAACTAATTGTTCATTTAAAAGTAATTCACTATTAACTTTAAAAAAAATCTTTTGGAAAAAATTTTTTGTCGTTATGATGTAAATAGCAATCATAATATTACATCAGCCTATATAACAAAACGAACTTCTTGTAATATCAGAGAGCATTCTTGGCATTTGAAAGCGATTGAAATTATTCATTACCAATAAATTAGTTTTTAGTGTATTGGTAATAAGTTATGGTAATATGGTATGGTTTGAATTATTGGTAATATGGTATAGTTTGAATTTTTGGAAATATGATGATTTGATTAGTAATATAATAAGGAAATTAAGCCAAAATGAATATAAATATTTAAAAAAATAAAAATTTTAATAGACCACGTTCTTAAAATGGACTAAAAAGTATAAAATAATTTCTTCTAGCCCCATACAGATTTATAAACCCATACAGATTCAAAACGAAAAACGTGGGGCGCATGTAATAGATAATTGATGTATAAATAGTTTATTTCAGTCACTAACAATTTTATTGCAATGGAAATGATATGAACTGTTGTGTGAGTTTTCTCAACGACAGCTACTCCCTACACTCCTTACTATTAAATATTGCATGCGCCCCACGTTTTTCGTTTTAAATCTGTATGGGTTTATAAATCTGTATGGGGCTAGAAGAAATTATTTTATACTTTTTAGTCCATTTTAAGAACGTGGTCTATTAAAATTTTTATTTTTTTAAATAATTATTTTCTCCTTTTTAGTCATCTGTGTGTGAAATTTTGCAATCGATTTTAAACATCTTGATGAGATTATGACGGAGACATGTGGCAAATTTCAGGTTTATTTCAGTTTCTCTTCACCTGATCATAAATAAAAAATTGTTATTTTCCTGAAAAAAAAGTTATGTGACGCAGAGACCTTTGAGATATAATGAAAAACGTACTGCGCATGCTCAAAGATATGGCTAAAATATGGGGGGTGCTTCGATGATCCCATGGGTCATCCATATACCTAAGAATCAAATCTGTAATGCTAATAGTTTTCGAGATATAATGAAAAACGTACTGCGCATGCGCAAAGATATGTATAAAATATGGGAGTGCTTCGATGATCCCATGGGTCATCCATATACCCAAGAACCAAGTCTGTAATGTTAATAGTTTTCGAGATATAATGAAAAACGTACTGCGCATGCGTCATGCAAAATATGAAATGACAGACAAACGGACAGACAGACAGACAAGAAAGCGAATTAATAATGCATTGTCATCTAGTTCTGAACTATGTTTAAAGTTTCAAGTCTCCAGCTCATCGGGAAGTTAGTTTAAAATCGATCGCAAGATTTGTACCGAACAGACAGACAGACAGACAAGAAAGCGAGTTAATAAAAACGTGGTAAAATAAAGAAAATTCTTAAACATGCATTAAAAATTAAAATATATTTTGAATGTCTCCATCCAAACTCATGGAGAGCAGTGGAGTGGAATTTGTATTTTAATGTCCGTCGAATAAGAAAGTTCAAGCTTGGCCCTTGTTCACGATCACAACATCTATTATACGATCACACACACAGAACCATATACATGGTTTTTAACAAGCGAGAGACAAGACTAATGCGTAGTAAGGTGCGCGTCGGCGCGCTCACATATTTTGGCAACCATTTATCGCCAAGATGCCAATTAACAGTTCAAAGGCGCCAACAATGAATGTCATTGAATTTCCAATTTACTTAACCCTGTAATGGCGGTTCGGGCAGTGTCGGGCGATCAGATGCTCATCATTGAATAGCGAGGAAAACAGCGTTGTTGTTAAAGAGTTAAAGTATTACTATCAGCGCTTCACTCTTTTACGATTTTTGATTTGACCTCCAGATTTTTGGCTAGAAGAATTATTTTCTATATTTTAACAAACTGTTGCAAGTGTGCTTCTTGAAAACTTTATTTTTCTTATTTTATCTGAAAAAAATCGGTTTGCTTTACATTTTACTCTCGTTCTCTCCAGAGAGCCTCAGCTAAATAAAAACAAAATACGATCGAGAATCGCGGTTTTTCTCACCATCAGTTTACTTTATAACCTCTTCAAGCAGAGTTTAAAGAGAAGGAACAATCGTTGTTTGACTAGAAGCAGCTCTTGAACGAACAAAATGTCATGTCCAAATTTAAAGAACAAACAAAAACACCATTTGAAGTCCTTTTCTTCAAACATTGGTCTGCGCGTTTTGAATGCTGTACGTTCTCAACAGAAAAAGAATAAAAAAAGATTAAATCGTTCTCAAAGAAAAAATGGCGTTCACCAGCTCCGACAAATAGATGAATCTGGAAGATTTCCAAAACATTTCGTGGCTCCATCGAAAAGTAAGCACTGGGCTTAAACGGTTTTCTGCCCAAGAAAGTGAATTTCCATTTTTCAAAAGAGGAATCTTTCTTAAATATCCTTCCATATGGTCTGTTTTTTCTTCTGTTAAAGTCTGTGTTTTCAGACCACGATATTGAATACTTTCAGGTGAATGGCTTCATAGAGAACATTAGTTTGTCAAAAAGAGGTATTCATCTCAAAGAGGGCGCTTTTTCTTTTGAATAGAAACATAAGCGATTCAAAACATTGTTTCTGAAGATGCAGAGAGACAACTGAATAACAAGATATTATTAAAAAATAGAAATGCAAGAACATGCGCTTATAGTGCTTTTAATGTGTAAATATAATATAAAAATAATAAGTATAAAACGGTACAACCTAGGATTATTTATTGGAATTCCCGATTAATCCGCGACGTTTATACATAATTCATCCTAAAAACTAAAACATTTCTGAATGCCAACTATACTTTTCAAAACGAGAGTTTATGAATTTATTATTTCTTATCTTCATTTCTACTTCTAATCATTTCATATGCGTACATATAAATAATTTATTATTTTTTTCAAATAACACAAAAATTTACAATAAATGTAATCAGAGCAGAAAATAATTTCATTTTCTCCTGCCAATTTAGGGTGATCAAACTTTACTTGTAGTAAAAGTTAGAAAGGGGAATAATTTAGAGGTTTGATTTTTAAAAATTAATTCTAATTAATCGTCTAATTAATCAGAGGAACTTGTCTAATTCGAAGCTAAATAGGACACAGTAAAAATTCGAATTATGTAAAAATACAAACTAAGAAAAACTGGGCGAGCAAAAGAAAACGACAATATTTAAGGCTAAAAATGGCACTAAAAGATTTATTTTTAAAAGTGAACAATTTTCATAAATTAGACATAATTCATTCATGAATAGTAATAAACAGAACGAAAATAATTATAATTTTAAAAATATTTTTTGATAAATAAGTAAATAATTTAAATGAATAATATACAACACTTTGAATACAAAATAAATTCGATACAATTACAAAATAAATTCGAATTATTGTCGATAGCCTAACAATATTTTCAGGAAATTCAAGGGAAGAGTTCAAAATCGAATTGACCAAGTTCCACTATATTTTAATATATTTTTAAAATTATATATCTACTATTTAATAAATTATCCATACATTGCTTTACA
>BGPR01000206.1:254586-281287 GCA_013235015.1 Araneus ventricosus | reverse complement strand
AGTTCACTTTGAAACCTCTGCGATAAAGCTGCTTGCAGGTCCGCGATTTATCAGTCTACCAGAACTGTGTCTCGAAAAGACTTAGTGCTCCCCAGAATCGTTCATAAATCCGGAAACTCCGGATTTAAGAAAGTAAAAATTTCTGAAATTTTGGCTATATCTGGACAATAATCAGTTCTGATTGACCTGCTATTCCTCAGAAAAATCTAAGGAATTTTCTACGAAAAAATAATCGATAACTCCAAGTTGTACTTGAGGTAGTTAATGTGAAATTGTCTACCAAGTTCACTTTGAAACCTCTGCGATAAACCTGCTTGTAGGTCCGCGATTTATCAGTCTACTAGAACTGTGTCTCGGGGACATCTGATAGCAAGGCAAGATAGCACTTTTTTCGGTATTTTGAGGGGAGTTTTTTGTTATGTTTTCGGGATGTCTCCTAGCGAAGACATGGGAACTTATCAGCAGATACCAAAACCAGTGCTACCAGATACGTCCAGGACTTTTTGTCCACATGTCGACATTCTTCACTTGGAACAAAAATTATCTTGGAAAAGAATGAAGATAAAATAGGTTTTTCTTTTCCTTTTCGCGGGCATGAGTGGAAGTATACAATATCTATAGCTCTCATCGGAAATATAAAAAGAGAATTAAGGGAAAAAAACATTTGTAAGACTTCTGCGATTCAAGATATTGTTAAAGGGGATAATGGACTTTGAAATTAGCAAAAAGCGAATTTCCATTTTAACATTTTATCTTCAATGGATATGCTTATGTGTGAATAAAATGGCATAAAAATAAAGATTGCGAAGTGAAAGAAATAGCTAATGGGCTTAGAAGAGTATTTTTAAATATGGGATGATTTTAATGGTATTTTCTCAAAGCGATGGCTTTTTGTTTCAGATTTACTGATCTTTGTATCTTAATTTTATGGGAAATGGTATAAAATTTATAATGAGGATTCCAGTTATACATTAAAATTAGTTTCTGTATCTACGTTAGATTTGGAATTGATTATTAATTTAAAGTCTATTATTTTAGTTTGATATATATTTATAGTATTATTATAGTATTTTAGTATTTTATATATAGTATTATTATTTATAGTGTTTTAGTTTAATTTAATCTATAATTAAAGTTGATTATTAGTTTAAAGAAAGATTATTAATTAAAAGTCAATTTTACTTAAGAAAAACACGAACTTTTCAAAATGAAATAAGAAAATGAAACTTTTAAATGAAGTAATAAAATAATACACAAATTTGTTCAAGATATATTTTAACTCATATTAATGAAAAATTAAATGAAAAATTAAAAATTAGAACACATAGACCATTTACATTTTAAATTAGATTTGTTAAAAAAATTAATGGTACAATGAATTAAAGACTATATTTTTTTGAAGTACATGTAAACAAAATTTTATAAGTCTAAATCAATAATTTACAAAAAAATGCTTCACCCCCTTGTCCTATGATTTATTTTACCTCCTAATTAGATGACACCACCCATTTGTGATATTTTTTATTACTTCAATCTCTTTAAGATGATAAAGGATACTTGAGACATTTAAAGCTGGTCATTCACTTCACAGATAAACTGGATATTTTGAAACGCGAGAAGGAAAAAGCCATAAAAATCTATGGAAATCAGCCAAATGGCTTGTGATGGTTGGAATTCCGTCTGGACTGAAATCGGAGCGAAAACGCTGGAGTTTAAAGTCTCGCTTCAGAGGGACCCTGAAAGAGACTAGCGAAAAGAAAAATGCCTGGCGTAGATTGAAGCCTAGCTTCGAGAGTAGTATAAATTAAAATCTGCTGACTGGGGAAAATTAAAGAGCGATTGGCAAGCAGCTGTAGAGAGGGAAAGAAGATCGCTCCCCCACCTTCGTTCAGAGTTAGCGTCCTTTTAAATATAAGTAAATGGCGTGCCTGCATTTTTCGATTAAAATGGGTGACAAAAAAACGGGCTTAGGACAAATGGCATGACTACCCTTCAACTAAACGGCCGGCTTAAGATGATGAGTGTTCAAGTGATTCTTGTATTTAAAATGAATTCTTACGTTGACTTAATTACGGATTTAAATAGCAAACATTCTGTAATTCGATGCACGTGTCAGACACGTTGTTGTAGATTAAGGGGTTAATAGAGTTCGCTGTTCCCTCAAAAACTAAAATGGTAAATCTTAAAGTTCATGAATAGTTTATACAGATATCTAGTTAAACAGTGAGCTTTGAAAGTTCGGTCTTCTATTACTATCGCACTTTTGCATTGCGAAAATTTCTTTCTAAACCTTTTTGCTTCTTTCTTGTAACATATCATAAAATGCCACGGAATTTTAATAGTCTATACAGTTTTAGCTTGCTTCCATGAATTCGAACCAGCTGAATTCTACTAAAATTTTATGGCCCATCATACTCATTTTTATGAAATTTTCAATTTCTAAATAATAAACGAAGTGTATACTAGTTTTTTTCCAATACAAAATATGAAGACATTTCCTATATAGTATATTTGAGGAAAGAAAGAAAAAAAATGATCTAGTTAATTAGCTATAAAGCACATAAATGTTAACTCTCTGAATGCCGATTTATTTAAATCACTATTTACATACAACGTTTGCAAACATGTTCAAATATTGTTGTACGAAACGAATTGTTACTTATGTGCAAAGCTTTATTAGTATAATAAAATTCAATGCTACAATAGTACTAAGTAAACATATTAGCTTCCGAAATTCGCAGGCTGCAGAGAAGATAGACTTACTCCCCCCCCCCCCCTCAAAAATCGTGTGCTAAGCAGTCAGAGGTTTAATAAATGTCTATTGTTATAGTAAATACTGTCTGCATAACACGCAATATAACTAAAAATATTTAAATTTTTATTCATTATCGCACATCAACAGGACATAGCGCTAAACTTTTCGTCTTTAAAAATGTCGCCATTTTTTCTGAACGTAGTATAAATGCATGTATCCTAAAATGCAACTTCGTATCTTAAAAATTAAGCTATAGACTGAAATAAAACTTTCATGGTAAAATGGAACGGAGTTAGTCTTGAATTAAGACGGAACATGTTTTCATAAAAGAAGATACCTTTTTGTTGTTATTTGAAAAGAAGAAAAAATCAAAATTCGAAATATATGCTTTCTGTTAATAAAAGTCTGCATTTCTGAATAAAAATGGATAGACGCAATTTGCCATTAAAATCGAAACAATGGGGAATAGTTTACTGGGTTGCACAGACGCAAAGCAAGCTGCATTACGTAGTTTAACATGCAACGCCACCAATCTCAATTTTTTGAAATTTTAAAGAGGAAGGAAATATTCAATTTTTAAAAACAAATAGCGAATGCATCTGATTTTTTTAAATATCTTGTATAAAGATGACACCGCATGTTCCAACCAAATGTGAAAAAACAAATTCAGAAATATTCGTTATTGGTTGCGAGAAGTTCAGTAATTCCTTCCTCTTTGAAATTTCAAAAAAAAGTGAGATAGGTGGCGTTGTACGTTAAGCGACAATTAGTTTATTTGTTTTTCATAACGTTGGTCAACATCTGTTTGCGGAAAAAGAATATGACTGCACTTCTACGAGGACGCCATTTTTTTTCTCTCTTGGCCGAATTAAATCGGCAATTTTCCTAGTCCAACCATCTCCTGATGGCAATTTTACTTAATTTTTAAGCAGATTGAAACGAATTTTTGAATGAATATTTTTTTGGGGGATACTAGGGGATAACAGCCTTTGTTGCTAAAAATCTCTAAACCTCGTATCTCTCGGAAATACAATTCAAGTCAAGTCATTTCTTTGAGAATATTTCGATTATCTAAATTTCGATTGGCAATTAATGACACAAATTCTGTTTAATCACATTCTATAAGCAGAATTTGATTGCAAAATCTTCCTGAAATCAGCAAATCTCAAATGAATGAAGTAAAAAAAAAGCGGCTACAATTCAGAATTGTTCGAACTTATACCCGTGTGCGATACACTTTAGCTACGCTATTGCGAATGAGAGACGAAAAATATGTAGCATTCGTATAAAAGAAATGGTTTTCTAACTTAAAATGAATAATTTTTCTAAGAACCAATTTCGATAATATTTTCCTACAAACCATCATCAAAAACAAATTCTTAAAATTCCTATAAATGGCTCAGTAAACCGCGTTCTTAACAATTTCTGGTAAATCATCTTTATGCTTTGACAGTCCATTACACAAACGAAGAAATGCATGTTGGCACATAAGACACTCAGTCTAAACAACAGTGCATTTTTGAGTAATTTCACTGCAAAAACACCAACTTACTGCTTTCAACCGCAGCACCATACCGCAGAAGCAGAAATTCAATCTATTTTTAAGCACAGACTTCCACACCAATTCAATTTATAAGTGTCAGATGTTACCAGTGTCCTTACTTAATAGAGTTGTCACAAAAGCGAGACACCACATCCTTCAGCACTCAATGAACTCTCATCGCACCACTCTATTTTTAACAACCGTTGCATACCCATTGCTGCAACACGGCGCCAATTACCAGCTTATAATCTCCGTCATTTGTCATGGCATCATATTAATTTATCGCTGTATAAATTCACGCCAAACTTTTCAGCTAACGAAGAACCAACTTCCAATCTTCTTCGTGTTTTCCAGTCTGGGGGAAATAACCTATGGAACATGTCGACAAGTCTTCCATGTTCTCTTCCATCCCTCCCCCTTCAGGTCAAATATATCTCAGTCATAACCTGTCCGCACCTTCGCCAGAGCACATTACTCATGTGTCCTGCTGCGATATCTGGAGGATTCGTCCGCAATCAAGGACTCGCTGCAACAGATCTTGAGTGGGATGTGCTAATGTTGTCGCATTTTAAAGCTTTATGATTTTTTATGTCGTCAGATAAGCGGCCGAAAACATCATCGGGCTCCCATCTTGTCTGGTTATCGAAGAGTCATTTGTCATCGGATAGAAGCGGGTGGGGCAGCTAGTGGAGGAATGTTATGATGATGAAATCGATATAAAATCGAGCCATAAACTTTGAGGATAGTAAATGACGTTTTTGTGGTGGATATAGAATAACTTTGATACATTGTTGAAGAGGTTTGTATGGTCGTTTATTGAGTGAAAAACAATCTGTAAGCATTGAAATGGTTCACAAAAAAACCCTCAAGGTTTCCATTCAATAAATAACATTAAGCCTATGACTGTAATTTTTCAAATCACTATTTAGATGCAACGTGTTCAAATACCGTTGAGCCAATCAAGTTGTTATTTATATGCAAAGATTTATTAGTATAATATGATCCAACGCTATAAAAGTACTAAGCAAACACAATAGCCTGTGAAAATCGCAGGATGCAGCAGAAAATAGAGTTACTTCAAACCTACGAAAATCACATAAACACGCAGTCAGAGGGTTAACAAGCATGCATATTTGCATCATAATTATAAAATGCACTTTTTAAAAATTTCAAAGGTAAGTTGTTTTAGAATGAATAAATTAATATTAAAAAATACCAGATGATAGTTTCATACATTTAATTCCAGAACTAATGTGTTGATTCTTTTTCTGTCTTGTATTTGTAGCTTTGTATTTTAAGAATATTAAATTATGAGTTTAAGTAGGTTCTGAGAAAGCAGATGAAACCATTGTTAATTTTTTTTTACAGATACTAAAAATTTATAAGATTCCCAAACATTTTATATTATTTTCGTGTGTTTCACTTTATAGTAATAAAATAATCTGATTGATTACGGAAATTTTGAAATTTATAACAAAAATGATAAGGTTATGAAACCTGTTAAGCTGTTGGAGCGGGAACTATTGCGTAAAACTAACTGTTTATCATATCACTAATAGGTATCTAAAAACAAAAACAATAAAAAATTCTTAAGTTTTCTTGTTTATCAAACCTTAGTAAAATCGAAAGGAGTTACAAAATCTACTTTTCTTTCTCGCTTTGGTTTATTATTAGCGACTAGATCATTTTTCATGTAAAACCCGCTTTCGAAAATAATTAATTTCCTCTTTTAGGAAATATTTTAATCAAATTTATTATTCGTGAAATTTATCTGAAATAAAAATGTTTTTGTTTGTAAAGTTTTGTCAGTTCCAGTTGCGTATTTACGTTAAAAATTCGATCGTCATAAATCTGTTCCTTAAACTGTGGATTACTGCCCCAGGTGAGATCATGCTAGTGGGGACTCGAAGACTTTTGGAATAACTTTTACTTTGGAATTCATCAATATTTAATAGTAAATATTGTTGATGATGACAAAACTAATTTTATTTTAATTCATTTCTCTTTAAAATTAATCTGCATGATAATTTAAACCTCTTAGCATTCTGTTATTTTTATCTAATATCCTTAATGTCTCAAAAATTAACTTCCAAAGTGAATAATTGGATCTTCATTGCGTTTAATCAAATATCTGAAATCTTGAAATTATTTTATCCATGGTGGTCTAAGAAATTATCCTCTTTTGAACTGAACATGACACATGGAATAATATGGCTCAAACGCTTAGAGGGTTAATTTATTTCTAATTAATATCAATCTGCTTGATATTTTAATTTATTACTCTCTTTTGGAGTCGTGACAAAATTCTTCCGAAGAAAGTGGATTCGCGAAAGTTTTCTCTAGGCGAAAAGAGAGAAACACCTTGGGATGAAAGTTTTCACTGATCGTTCTTTCAAGCCTTTTTATAAGCTCCCAAGCTTTGTGTCATTGTGGATATATTTGGTTTCGATCAAGCAAGGCGATTCTGATGCAAAACAACAAAACCCAATTTGATACAAAGCAATCAAAAAGAGGGCATATGCTAATAATCAGAAGACCAACAAAACCGATCAAACTTGACTTAGCTCAACAATGTTCCGTGCCACTAATTGTCCATTCCTCTTTTCCATCTCCCAACTAGTCCAGCTCTCCTGATTTCCACTATCGACCGGGAAAACACCTAAAACCGAAAAGTGCCTCACTCCCTGCCTTGACGAATTAGCATCAAACCCACCACCCCTCTTCCAGAACTTCGAATTGGGAAGAACAATCGAATGGACTTTTGCATAATCCACACCGACACCCAATCCCGAGCGGAAAATTAATTAATTTACTCCACGGGGATAATGTGACAGAACACACAAAATATTGCTGGTTAATTGAGCTACAGCAGGCAGGCGCATAATTAATGCAAGCTACGATATGGGATCAGGTTTGATGGCAGCCTGACTTGCGACTTGGGTGTGGATGGTATTTGATTGATATTAAAGAGAGTGGACAAGCAGTACCCATGGTCTTGGAGGCGTGGCAGCGGACAACAGCTTGACCGCTACGGTGGTCCTTCACGCACATATGTGTATGAAATCGATGACCATCGTATATTAAACAGTAGAGAAATGCTTAATCAAGGGTATGTCTGATGGATTTTAACTGAAGCACCGCTTCGGGGCGAGTTGATCTCTTAATGAGTTGTCAAAAGGGGGAAGTAAAAATATGAATGCAAAATTGAGATTCTGGCAGGTGAAGTTTGCAGTGACCTATTGAATTATAGGTAATATATTTGGAAATAAACTTGGGTAACTTGTCACCATTTCATTGAGAACGTGAATTTAATGAAATACTCAACCAAGAACGCAGATATCCATAGGTAAATTAATACAAAGTACTTCATTATTCTGTCCGGAGCTTGGGAGGGTTGCATTATGACGAAGTTTTGCAGAAGATACAATAGAGTTTTATGTCACTATATAGAGTTATGTGCAAGCTTGACAAATGTTTCAATATAAGCAGTCTTGGTAACATGGCATACTTCAAGAATTAAATCATGTTCCTTATTATTAGTTAAACTTTATTTTGCCACGTCTGAATTGTCTTTTTGTATTTCATTTTGGTACTTCCCAAGAGTTTCCATGCTGCTGTCAGAAAAGACACATATTGAGAGAATTCCGACACATAGAGAGATTAACATCATTATTATTGTGCGCTTATTGTGTTAAATATTGACTACTTTTTAAACCACCATTTTTACTGAATTTAGCAAATTATTTATTGTTTCCATGTAGAGAATTCTTTAATCAAAATTCGAAATGATTCTTTATGTAGTGATGTGAAACTTTTTTCTGTTCTCGTTCAAGTTTTTTAACTATGTCTTTCCGAAACGTGTGTCAGAATTATGAAACACCTTGTATAAAAACGATCATACCGATATACATAATGCAGATAAATTTAAGAGCTTCATTTGCTGAGTTCATTTTTATGCCCAAGTTAGATCAAACTAACGATTTCTAATATTCCAGATCTTTATATTAATGAATGATAATGAAATAAAATAAGCTTTTATTTAAACAATTTTCATTTTTATGAGAGAATGTAAGAGTGTCCATAATGTAATTTTTAAAGACTTTCTGTTTAGGATTTTTTATAATCTCGTCGCTTTTATTTTAAAATTTACTATTAATCTAAGAACGTCATCAGTCTGTAAGTTTGGTGACCAAAATCAAACACAGTGAAATTCATTCTTGGAAAGAATTTCAAAACTCTGTCCAGAGCTAAACAAATAACACAATAAGAGGAAAATTGTTCTGATGAATATAAGGGTTTTTATATTTGGACTGCCGATTTTAAATATGAAAAAATGGATTATCATATGCAAAAGACATCGAAGGTTTTTTTTCCTCAGATAATTTCACGTTTTCCTTTTTTGAAAACCCTACTCTGGAAGCGGAAGCAATAACTAGCCATCTGTGATATTAATATTTAAAATTTATGTAAAATAATTTTATTAACACCACCAAACTTAATTTTCAAGACCACAGATTATTTATGTAATAAAACAATAGAAATAAGTTACATGAGTTAGTATAGAAGATACACAATCCATATAAATTATTGATCAATCTTTATTTGCAACTATATGTTTCATAAATGTTTCACTTATCTTCAATTTACAGATAATGTTGAATATGGAGTGCCATTTCCTATGCATCAAAATAGAATGTGCGCAAATTGAAAAATCGTATTTTTAATTTTCATGCTTAATTTTGCTTCATGTGTTATGCATTAAGTTAACTTTCATGTAGAAACAAAGAAAAATAATAAACGGTAAACAATTAAGACATCATAACATCTATTAATCAAAATAATGCGCTTTTTTAATTCACAGTGTAAATGACTTTCGTTCAAATTACAAAATATATCCTTTACACACAAAGCCTTTTCGACGATTGAAACGTATTTTATGAAATCTAATTAAAAGACGATTTTGGATAATAAAAAGGCAAACTAATTCACTTATTTATATAACAATGTTATTCAATTTTATTTTTTAAATAAGTTAACAATTTAAATTTAAACTTTCATTTTACTAAGCCTACAGTAATCGAATTGATGCAATTTTCCGTAGTCATCATTATGAACAGAATCCTTCATTTTACTATTCTCAGAGTCCAATGGTTTCTAATACTGCAAACTAAGCATTCATTTTATTTTCATTGATGCCGCAGAATCAATGATTCCTGGATTCTGCATGCATATATCAATTTACCTCATCAAAAAGCTATTAAGTATTACCGGGCTTGCAAAGACACCGTGTCCCATTAGGGTCTTACCCATTATAGTTTTCAGATTTCGCCGCTATCTGAACGTTAATGCATTTAAAACACTTGATGAAAGCTTTCATTCCTACTTATTAAATTTAACAACAAACTGCACGAATTCCTAGCCATTTCAAAAGAGCGATTTAAATCCGAGACTTTTGAAAATTCCTCCTTCCACCAAAACCGCAACCGCATAAAAAGAATGAGGCTCATTACCCCTCCTTCCTCCATTAAGTTCCAACAAAGAATACCCGCCTTATGGATGAAAGTTGCATTTCCACAGAAGTTGCTTACGGACTTCTCGGGGACCACGTTCAATTTGATTCGGTTCTCTCCACCCCACACCCCAATCCAATCATCCTTTCTCAGGTAATGGAAATGCGATGTTGCCCCGAGTGTTACAGGGGCGCAGCCACTGGAGCATGACGCGCCCCGGCCTGCTACACTCAACGTTTCAAATCAGTTGTCGGGTTTCAAGGCAGTGTATTAGGTCCCACCCTCTGCAATATCTAGCTGCGAAGGTTACAGTTAATCTTTTTCTTGGAGACCCGGATCAAAGTTTGATCACTCTGTTCCCCCACCCACCCTCAAGGACTTCAGACGATTTGATACAGGAGAAGTGAAAAATGACCCCCTTAGAGTTTTTTTTATCTCCAAACCTATTTCTTGGTGACAACGCTTTTCTCTTCGTAGTTCTTTATCAATCAAAGTTCTCGGGTTAAAAAGGGTTTCCGGGGGAGCTTTAAGTATATAATTATTGCGCTAAGAAAGGCAGGTGGTGAGTTGAAGAAGGTGTGAAAAAAGGAAGAAAGAAAGGTTGGGGACAAAAAGTGGCAGACGATTTTTGGTGGCAAATATCGATTTTAGAGGCAAGGGAAACAAACTGGCAGGGAAGTTTAAGGGATGTTGTTAATTGAGAAGAAAACGCTGCTTTTAAATATCGTTAATGTGGGGATTAATTTTATCCTCCGGTTGATGAATTTCTTTGTTAATTTGTTCGGAGTTGTTGGAAAAGAATGAGGGGGAACTCGGGTTACGAGGAGTTTTTAATGGATTTGTTAGGGTTCATGGATCGCGTCATGTTACATTATACTTTTTGAGAAGAGAAGTTTTAAACTCTTCGTGCAATTATGTTTTAATGAACATTTCATGTAGAAAAGAATAAAAATTCTCTTCAAAGTTCCTAAATTTGAACCCAACACGATTTTTGATTTCTTAAAGAATTACTTTTAACAAAATAAAAATATTCGTCTAAAAGAGATTTTCGTAGTCTTTTTTATCTTTGATTCTTAGAAGTCAGTTTCAGAAACCGAAGAACAGTTCTAAATTCATTCGCAAAGAAATATCAAAAGTAAACTCATCGATATTCTGCTTTTACAGAGTTGGAATTCATTTCTCTTTATTATTGGCTTTTGCTGTGTATTGTATAAAATCAGTAAAAATAATTTTTCCCGAATCTCACTTACGCAATTTTCTGTTCTATTAATTGGATGCATTAATGCAATGAAGAACCAACATCCAATGGAATATTGAAATGTAGCTGATTTTGTAAAACACTGCAGAAAAATTTCTAATGCTAGATCTTATTCCAAAATAAAGTATCTTATTATCAGTCATCTGTTGTGAAATGGACTGCAGTTGATTAGATCTAGAGCGTCAGTGGACACAAAATAAATTTTAAATAGTTGGTTCGCGATTGGATGATTCGTACAACTGTGTTTGCATGGCTGAATTCTATAATATAAAGCACAAGAACTCCTCCTAAACGGTGAATAGTAGCGACATAAAATTTTCACGTGGCATTCAGAGGTATATTTCTAGGTCAACTATGCTATTTTCAACTTTCAGAATTAATTAAGTCTTAAGATATTTAATAAAGATATTATTAAGATAATAAGATAAGATAAAGATTTATTAAAATAAATAGTGAAAATTAAGCTGATTTTCGACCGTTTTCGCCAAAAACTTCTGAAAAATTTATCACATGATAATAATTTAAACACCGTTTTAAAGAGCAACAAATTATCTTTTTAATTATACTCATTTCATTGCCGTACAAAACATTTAAAACTCCTTTTAAACGCAATTAGTAACAACGCTTTCTATTGTTGTAAAATTAAATTCAAACTAATTTATTGTTTCATGAAATCCTTCATTCACGTATATTTTACACCTGTTGAAGGTTATGGCATGAAAATATTGTTTTCTTTGGACATTAAGTCCAAGACAGACTTTTTGCTTTCGCTTATGTTTCTTAGTATGCACTTAACTTTGCTTTTATTTAGTAGCTTTTAATATGCACTCAGATATCCAATGACGTTAGTTTAATTACTATACGATGCTTCGTTAAAACTTCATAACTTTTTTAATGACCATAATCAGTGTGTAAGGTCTTTCAAGATAAACCGAGTTTCGTTCCTATCGAAGGAAGAGGACCTAAGGAGAAAAGGAAGGAATGGTTCTTTCGGTCAGACACACAAACACCAAAGAGAATAGAATCGTACTTCAGGGCACGCCAATAAAAGGTATGATATGAAGTAATTTCTATTTTCACCGCTGCAATAATGGGGAGAGAAAAATGGAATTCCAAGGGTTACTAGACTCGAGAGAAGTGGTTCAAAGTATGGAGACAAAAAAAGAGAGCTGTTTAGCTGCTATCCGATTGATCAGAGAGGTCAAACGAAAAATCAACGAAAGATGTTGCATCGAAAAACTGTTTAATTAAGTTTAAAGTGTTATAACTACTTAGACTTGGAAATATTTTTATCCCAAGCAACGCTAGGTTATCAGATAATAAACTTATAAATAAAGATATTTATATGCTCACTATTTGTTTACTATATTTTATATTTCACTTTTTTATGCATTCCTTAATTTAATTTTTAAGCTCATTCGTAGAATTTACGTTCGCATTTTTTTTTTTCTTATGAAATTCTTTGAAATGTTGTTTAAGAAAATTTACGAAAAGATTTCTATTTCATAAAAACCCATACCTTCGAACCTATTCTAATTACTAAGCTTGTAATAAAAAATACTTGTTAATAGATTGCAAATAGTAAAAAATAAGTATGAACGTAATAAAAAAATACTTAAAATGAATTTATTATTAAATTGAAAAGCAAAGTATATAACTTATTAATGAGAACAAAAATCATTGAATGAGTCTAATAATATTTTTAAAAAATCCAATTTTTAAAAATTTTATCGGAAGTGTAGTCTTTCTTAATTTCAAACTACTTTTAAGTCCTAAGTTAAGTTATCATCGATGTATTTTCACAATCATTTTTAGTATTTTGAGCGTCTAAATGTTTTGTTCACTATATTATATTTTTTAAAAGACATACATACAAGACGATCAAGTGGGAACAAATTTAACTACTTTATAAAATCAACAATTACTTTTAACACGATGAAAATCTCTATGCATATATTCATAGAGCAGCAGCTGGCAAATGTTTGAGAAACAAGAGAGAGAACTGTCGCTGACAACAATTTAAAAATTAATTGACAGCCATAAATGTATTTGTGCTTTTTTAAACCCGTTGCCATACGTTTTTATTTTGCCTCCTAATTATATGCCACCACCCCATTTGGGATATTTTTTCTTTTTTTCAATCTATTTAAGATGGTAAAGGATACTTGAGGCATTTAAGCGATGTTTTTGTATTTAAAATTAATTTTTACGTTGACTTAAATACGGATTTAAATAGCAAAAATTCTGTAATTCGATGCACGTGTCAGAGACGTCATTGTATGTGAAGGGCAGAAATAAAAGAAATTTGCGCAATATTTGGGTTAACCTGGAGTTTACGGTACACACACTTACTTCGTTCCTCTTAGGATCGCCAACTCTTTGCCGCCAAGAACGGCGATGAGAGAACATTTGTTTTCGATGCGTCTAGATGTTTTTAACGAGTGACAAGCGCGCATGCGCACAAATTGATCTTTTCATAGGTGTTTTGCATATCAGGCTATATTGCACCCTTTTTCGATTGGACTGTTTTGTTCAACTATTCGATGTGGTTGGTCGATTCATTCGAATTTGAATAAAGCTTCATTTGGAATTCTTAGGATTGAATATTGGTTCAGTACCGTGTATGTTATTCTGTGTGTTTCGTTTCTCAATGAATAAGAGAAGCTACGAGTATTCCGCTATGCTGAAAGAGAAGCCGCCGATGGTTTTTTTTTTTTAAATTTGCCCGATACGCGCTTGAAATGCCGCAGGCACTGCGTGCGGAAGTTCCAGTTTTCGGGATTTTTTAAAAAAATTTAGATTCCTTACATTCAATGAAAAGCGAAGCTACTAGTTTCAGCTATGCTAAAAGCGAAGCAGCTGATGATTTTTTAAGTTAAAAAAAATTGCCCGGTACACGCTTGAAATGCCGCAGGCATTGCGTGCTCCTTTTCAGGTGTCGAATGCGCAAGAAAGCAATAAAAATAGCACTGCACATCCAAAACAGTATTTGGCGACGGCAAATGAAATTGCGCCAAGAAAAATTGGCGAGAAATAGGTGTGTACCGTAAACACCAGGTTTACCAATATTTGCTGTCGTTGGGTTTTATCAGTTTGAAACAGGACCTTGCATTTCTTGACAATATGCCGGTGTATATCTAGTCGTTTTCAGTTTCAAGTTCACATCATTACACTACCTAATTTGCATTTAATGGGGTTCATGTTACCAAGTAATTGCTCACATAAATATGTGGATTCCAAGAAAGTAAGAAAAGAAACTGAATACCTCGGCTTTGCTGTGAGAAGTAAGGTAATGTGGTTGAACGGGAACTACTAACTGAAATGCCTTGCACACTATAGCACTGCGCACCAGTAGCAATAATTAAAAATGGAATTTTAGTGTTTCTAAGATTTGCGAGGCCTATTAATCAAATGTAATTGATATTTTATGAATACTATTCTTGAAAATTTGTATAAAAATTTTAAAGTAATATTTTTTTATTCAATCCTACTTCAGAAAGTAATGTGTTAGTGGTGGTTTTAATTCTACTTCGTCTAGAACATCTAGATAAATGTTTGAGTCAAGGACGTACTATAAAGGGAAAAAGTGGAATCCTTGTTGATAAAAGCACCCGAGATAGAAGTCTATTTAGCTCTAAAATGTGCGTGTGTAGGCTACTTTCCAATAGGATTTTAGTGGTAAAGTGGTCAGAGATGTGTTTCGATTGGGATAAAGACAGGAAGTCCTATATCAAGCTGCTATACCGTTCAGCTAGAATTCATTGGAAAAACGATCCTCAGTCTACTTGTTCTTGAAGAATGCGGGTTAAGAGCACAACCAGAAGCTTCAACCCTTAACCTTCTTTCCCCGATTCATGTTTCTCAACCGCGCTATGCAGAAACCCATTAGCCCACTGGTATGCAGATACCTAGACTAGATACGTATAGGTACATACATCAGGTTCATATCTAGACCTATATCAAGCTGCTAGACCGTTCAGCTAGAATTCATTAGTAAAACGAGCATCAGACTACTTGTTCTTGAAGAATGCTCATTAAGAGCACAATCAGAATACCTTAACCTTCTTTCTCCGATTCATGTGTCTGAGCCACGCTATGCAGAAACCCATTAGGCCACTGGTAGGCAGATCCTCAGGTACATACCTAAATAGACGTATTTTGTAGACGCATGGTGTAGAATAATACAAAGTGTAGAGAAGAGTATTTTCTTAGGTTTTTGATCTTCCAAAATTGTTTTTCCAAAACCACGAAATCGCATCAAATTCTTAAAACATCACAGCACAGAGACCTCAATTCCATTCAAAATGCCAGCAAACAAACCAACTTCAAATATGCAAAACACTCTATAAAAAGAAGATTCCCCATTTCTTCATGAAAAAGATATTACATATTACACAGAGAAGGCACCGTTTCCTGTAAAATTACGAGGCACCCCTTGCCACATGTGTTCATCCACAAGTTCTCGACAGCGGAAATTTAGCAATAACGCGGGCCTAAAACGTCAAGAGTGATGAAGTGTTTGAAAACTCGATCCGGCCGCGAAAGACCTGTCGAATCCGACCCTGCCCTGTATCCGGCCTAAATCATTTTTATGTGCCTCAGAAAAGGCTGTACCATTTAGGTTAGGCAGACAACGCGCAACACGGACCTTTACGGGTAAATATACGGTTATGGCCGTTTTCCCTGACAAACTGTTTTCAAGTTTAAAATCTAAATCCCAACGGCGGGAGGGTGGATTGTCATTTTAATGGCACTTTGTTTTGTGGAATTGTTCCACTTTTTTCGGAGTCCCCCCCGTAGGGGGATGTTGTGTCGGAAATGCGAAATGTACGTGGCTCGTGGAGACAAGAGAGGTGAATGGCTTCTTAATATCTGTAATGTTTCGAAAATGGACGGGGATTCTATAAATGGATGTGTGAATCTCCATGGTTTTTAAAATTAAGCTTCTTCAATTCAGACAATTCTCTTTGGTTTGGTTTGTTGTGTGTTCTGGATTATATTCTATTGATTTTCAATAGGAAATGATGGATGCCTTCTAACTTTTTAATTACACGTCACAAAAGACAACCCAATACATAGACTAACAGTTAAGAAAAAGGGTTAAGTGTAATTGTGGGTTTCATTTCTTAAGTCATTACTCACGTCAATATTTTCTGAAGATGTTTCAGCTTCTGCCGAGGAAAACGGAACATTCAGTATCACATGACCAGTCGCAAGCGCGCGTTCACCAGCACTGTAGTTTAATGGCGACAGAACAAAATTTTGTCATGCTGCGCCAAATGCGATGAAAGAAAAATAAGGGCATTTGAAGATTCAGACAATTATGAAATTTGTTATTTCCTAGAATATCTAGTTATTACATATAATAACTGATCAAGTCAGTTAAAGTGTAAAACTCACTTGTATTTTACGGTTTAACTACCTATTTCATAGAATAACTTTCTACACCCCATTAAAGTGTAAAACAACCCTAATCTTTGTATTATTTACTATATTGCAATATACCAGGTGATTTTAATTGAAGCTCCGAATTCAAAAGGCTGTAAAATGAAAACTATGGGTAGAAATAGCACACCATTTTCAACCCACTATAAAAAGTTAAATAAAAATAACAGTATTGACTTTTATGTTTCGTTAATTAATATGGAAAGTATTACTTACATTTACACGCAATATTTTTTGTAGTGAATCTGCTGTAACTAATGATTTTATTGTGACATTGTATGGATAGCATTTTGTATGCTGTATAATTCACTTAATTTTTTTATTTTATGCTTTAAATGTCTACTATTAGTTAATTTATAGAATAATTAGTTATTTCATAGAATAACTAGTTAAACTGTGGAATTATTAATTTATTACACACTTTAACTGACTTTATCAGTTATTTATGAAATAACAAAGTATTCTATGAAATAACTAAATTTAATGCTTAACTGTAACATATATAACAATCGGTCAGACACTGCCAGTTTAAGCGCGAATATAAAATGCTTAAAATTCAATGTGAATGAAGACAGGATTCAATCGAAAAATGAAATCGAGTTGGAGAAAGAACAACTGTATTTAAAAACTACAGATACTATCAAAACCTCTATTTAACGGATACAATTTGATTAATTTACATAAGTTTTATTCCACTTTTCTAATAAGCTTGAGACTTTTTTTACCCTTCAAAAACGAAGTTATAAGGAGTGTTTTCTTTGCTACTGATATGGTATGTGCATTAATTATTATACATTTAGCATCATACAACAGGATTTCAAGTGAAATATCTTATTTTGAATTCTACTTATAACTTACTTCAAGATTTTAGGGACACCCTTTCTCCCCAGTATGTCCGTTAAATCATAGTCTTTAGTATTTAATTAAAGTTTTCAAAACAAGATTATAATGTCTCGTTATTGACGATTTCTTAAGGTTTTTCAAGCATCCTGGTAAGAGCTGCGTATAACCAAGGGATACACGGTTGCGAGACTTTCCGAGAGTTATAACATTCCATATTGTTTTAGTATTACATAGTCATATCATTCTGAGAATCAGTTAAACTATTGTCGCTATCTGAAATAGATATATCTGTGAATCTGGAGATAATTTTTTATTTCAAATAAAAAGAAAATTGGCCAGTTGTTATTGCAGATAAAGCATTGTCCAAAATTAAATAAAAATATTTTCCAATTCATGGGAAATAGCCCTCATGTTGCTTCAAAACGAGACGTTAAAGTAACTAAACTAAACCAAACTAAACCAATTCATGGGAAATCAGGTTTTCAAAGAATTTTAGTAACTATTGTGCAATAGTGATGCTCCACGTGCTAACAAAGCCTCCAAATTCGGGCAGAAGTTCATTTGAATTATTGAAACATGTTTTAAATAGGATATGTCGAGGAAAATGGGTGTTATGTTTTTGAAATTCAATCCTACAAGATTAATATTCTTCGAAATTAAAAAGATAGTACCCGCTTTTGTACTACAATTTGTTTTATTTAAATGATATATTACATCTTTACCTTGATTTTGAATGAAAAATAAAAACAATTTGCTACCCAATACCCATCAGGAGGAGAATTTGGTGGGGCCTCTGTACCTCATAAAAGATACAGTTAAAAAAGAGCCTTTAAAAAATATATTTACACTGGTTTTAATTTGAACAAATATTTTCACATATAAAAACTACATGTCAAGTTAGTTTCTAGAAATTCGCTCTTTTTTTGAGAAAGGGGTGTGAGGAATTAAAGCAATTTAACATAAGATATGAGGCTTTCTGCTCTAAGTTATAGGTGAATACTAGTGAAAAATAAACCTAAAATGGATTTTTAACTTCATTGGAATCCTATTTATAAGGCTTCAAAATTTTGTGAATATAAACAGATTTTGCAACTTTTCAAAATAATTGCAATCATCAAAACATCAATAGTAGATCTTTACACGACAATGTAAATATTTATGAATGATAAATTTTAAGTTTATAGCATAAAAAGAAAATTAAACTAACAAATTTTGACTTTATTTTTAAAAAAAGACATAGACTAAAGAATTTGTAATTTTCCCAAATTGTCAAAAGAATGAAACTAAAATACTACTAGTAGGTACTTTATATTGGCATCAAAATATAAAAGTTTATAATATCATGATTAGTAATAATACAATATGTTTTTTGCCATTTAATTTCCTATGGGGGAAGGTACGGGTGGTAAAACTTTCTACTCATCAAGAGCTCATCATCCTCATTTACACAGATCTTTGTGTATAAACATTGTTTCAAACATCTATGCACTATAATAAAATGTTGCTTAATTTAGAAAAATCAAACCCATTTTCTTATGGAATATTATTGTAAAGTTTGACAAAGTTAAAAACACGGTTCAATATTTTTAAAAAGATATGCCAACAAAAAAATGCTAAAGATATTAAAAACCAATACAAACTTTTATAAATTTGCTAGAACTCTTAAGTGGATCAAGCCAATGGAAAAATTTCTAAAAATATACTTCCTATTCACTATTCTCAACCATTCCCCCCCACGCACATATACTGTCTTTCATATTTTCCATTGGAGTATTCAAGAGCCGAGTGAATCCGAATTAACCCTTCAAAGCTCGATTTTTTAGAAATTTATTTAAAAATGTTTTCTGACTTTCATTTCTTAAATAAAACATGGAAAAAAGACTTTTAAAAAATCCTATTTTGCTTTAAGTACGGTTTATAACTAAAAAGTAGTTTGTTATCAACTGATAATAATGGGCCTTATTTCAAACAAAAAATTCCTTGATGAAATTCTATAAAATTAAACACAGATGAATTTTAAGAACTAATAATATAGATAAGGAATTTTTTTCAACATTGTAGAATAAAATATGTTATATTCTCAAGCGTATAAACAAAGCAAAAAAGATACAGCCTCAAGTGAAAAAATTATTTTTTTTTATCAGCACTGAGATTGCCATCTATATGTTGTAAATTGATTTAATAAAAATTTTAATATGTATTCTATTGGCAACACTAGACTTAAAGCTTCAATCTTATTCTCAAGATTTTAGATGACAAAATTTTGTGTGTTTAAGGGTTAAATATATCCAAATCTTCTTAGATTAGACGGTTTCAGATTGTAAGAAATTCATTTTTAAAATATAGCATCACTTCGCAAATATCTTGAGCACTCCTCTTAAAATTATATATAAATACGAAATGTCACTGAAAGAGCGAACATGTCAGTTAGATATAGAACGTATAATTCACTTACAGGTAGAAAATGCAATAATATCACAAAAGATTCTTCCATTTTAATATAAAGGTTGCCCATTAAAATCCCTTACCACCCATTTAACTATCGAATGGCTGCAGCTATCTTCAAAAGAGTGGTGTCTAGGCAGGGAAAAGTGACTATGCGCTACTGTATGAAACTACTTAAGCGCCACCTAGTGCAAAACGGTGGAGTTAGCGTTATTATCTCTAAAACGGTGCGAGATAGAGAGAAAAAGTGAATTACAAAGTTGTAGAGCATCGTCGATTTAGTACAAAAAAGACACATTGTTGACGTAAATGCTTAGAACAGAACGCTTAGAACACGTATTTGTTTGTTAACGATTTCCTACACTGAAACATGGCAAACTTTATTAGAAATAAAAAACAACTAGTTGTCACAAGATACCTTTATTTTCGATGTTCAACCGATGTTCGACGTTGGGGGCTCGTTTTTTGTCCAAAAGATAATATTTTCTCCTTTCGTTCAAGTTTCGTAATGTTACATTTTCGGAAGCCGCAAACAAACAAATGTGCATTTTAAACGTTCTGTTTTCAGCATTCATGACCATAGGGTTTTTTTGTACTAAATCGATGATTCTCTACAACTTTGTAATTCACTTTTTCCCTCTATCTCGTACCGTTTTGGAGATAATAACGCTAAGTACACAGTTTTCCACCAGGTGGCGTTGTAAGTGGTTTCATCCAGTAGCGCATAGTCACTTTATCATGCCTAGACACCACTCTTATGAAGATAGCTGCAGCCATTCGGTAGTTAAAAGAGTGGTAAGGGATTTTATTGGGCACCCTGTATATTAGTTTCTAAATGACGGATTAAGTAGAAACACCTGAAAATATTTCAACGATACACTGTAACGCCGCAAATTTTATGGAAGAACTATTAAAAACCTGCCATTAGAGCTGAAATTTTTAGCGAATTTTTCTGAATTCTACAGTTAAAATATACATTTAATAACTCACCGACCCCACAACTTAACCACCCTACAACAAGTGGTTGGAGAGCATATTTTCCTTAAATACTCATAGCCGGCAAAGACTAAACTTTGCGAACACTGTCACTTCCTGTCAGTGGCGAATCCAGGGGAGGGGCTATCGGGCTGCAGCCCCCCCCCAGAGCTAAACTAAAATTCTTGATTTAATTAAAATCACTACAACTGTTTGATCTTAATTTTCATTTAAAAAAATAGTAATAAAATTGTGACAACATTGCTTTCTGACTTGACAGGCTCGAAAATTTTCCTACTTTTCTAGTCATTTCACTTGTACTTGTAGCGTTGGCGCGGTCGAAAACATTTTTTGTTATTCCAGTGGCCAGTTATTTCATCGTATTTTTTATTAAATTATCGAAAGTATTGTAGTGTTCTTTATTATTCTTATTGTCAAGAGAGGAAAGCCTGTAAAGTTAAAGTGTTTTGGTTTATATAAACCATGAGGTTTGACATTCGTCACTACGATACAAAATTTTTATGCCCTCCGCCCCCCCCCCCCAGACCCTAATCCTGGATTCGCCATTGCTCCCTGTATATATGTATCTATATCCTGCGAGGGTGTCTAAATTCCAAAAGAAAACAAAAAAATATTTTTATCAACGTTCGAAGTCGGGGGAGGACCACCCTAGGAATGAAAAAAGGAACTCTGCAAACGATAACTGTCCGTCGAGTATCAAGAAGGTTAAAGAGATGCTGGTGCCGCATTCAGAAATCGGCAAAGACCGCAAACGATTTTCTTTCCAGTCCGTATCATCCCTCATTTCCTGGACCATCCCTCAAATCCAACCGGAAATGACGTCCCCCCCCTCCGCGGTTCCCTATCCCTCCGAAGAGTACTTGAAGTTCTCCATTCTTATTTTTTCATATACCTCCGTTTGTTTTTTTCCAATTCTTGACAGTTTTCAAAGGAGAAAGGAATTCTTGAATCTTATTTCTTTCTTTCCCTTTAATTTTTCAACGGAGAAAAGAAATATCAGTTGGTGCTTCAACTTTCGTTCGTTCTTCCACATTTGAAGTTGAAGTTGATGGAAATGATATAGTTGTCACTCAAAATGGGAAACGCAATTTTTGTGTTGAGAAGTTTGTTTTTGTAGAAGTTTTTATACTCGATAAAATTTAAGTGCTTCTTATTTTTCGTTGATGGAGAGATTTCTGCAAATATTTTTTCCTCAAATGGAAAAGAAAGGTTAATAATTATGAAATAAAAAAATTAAAATACTGGTATTTAAAAAGTGAGCAGTTAAATCTCCTGGAAAAAGTGAAATAAATTCTGATATTTGTCTGGAAGGTTTATGAGTCATAAGAACACTTTTAAGAAGTGAAAAAGTGACAAAAACTTAAAAACTGAACCGCAGAAATAACGGAAATTTTTTATATATATTCTTAATTTTCATTATTTTTCAGAAATGAAGCCTAACTCGTGATTTCCGACTAGTTATTTTGGCATTTCCTCACTCTTAAAGGGAAAAAAATGTAAAAAAAACACCACTATATAATAAAAATTATTTTTTTCGAACTTTAACAGTTTCTTCATTTCCAAACTTAATTTTTTGTCAAATTTTTTTTTTAAAAAAAGTAATGTGAAACAACAGTAATTATGAACAGACTAGTGAATAGTTTAGTTTTTACTTTATCCGTTATGCATTGTTACGGATAAGGTTTAAGGTTACATTCATTTTTTTACTTAATAATATATGTTAAGGACTAAAAAGCGAGGTTTTTCTCAACATTTAACTGTCAATAACAGACTTGTTTTACTAGTTACTATAATTATATAAAACAAACCATTTTTGCACAATATTAATTTTTCGGTTTTTCTACGATTTGTCACTTCTCATGAGTGATGTCATATCGGCTTTTAGGACAATTATTACACGCTAACTGAGTAAAAATAGGACGTGGGACAGTTCCCATGAGCTTTCTCCGAAATTTATTTTCCTAGAGAAAAATTATTTCAAATTTAGAAACAAAACTTCCATCGGTATTTATGATTTTATATGAGAATTCTTAAAATCTCAGGATAAAAAAAATTGAAAATGCCACAAATATTTTGACGCATTCGAATGAACTTGATTTGAGTTGTTCATATAAGTGATAGTCAGTATTATTCTCTAGTCAGAGTCCTATTGCGGTTTAACTGCCTATTTTGAAGTTATACAGGGTGGTCATAAATTATTGGACATATTTTAAAAATTAATTTTTAAAAAACAAATAATGTTACAAACGCGCTTTTTTTAAATCAGAGAACAAATAAAGTATTTCTCTGATAGGCGGAGTACCATTTCGGCGTTCTAAATTTGCTACAGCAATTTAGATAGCGTTCTAAATTTGCTACAGCAATTTAGATAGCGTTCTAAATTTGCTACAGCAATTTAGATAACGCTCTAAATTTGCTACAACAATTTAGATAGAGTTCTAAATTTGCTTCAGCAATTTAGATAGCGTTCTAAATTTTGCTACAGCAATTTTTCCATACCCAATGCCTACCAATCAGCAGAAGTCGATGAGCGTTTTCTGGTTTCCTTGAATATCTCTTATTTTCTTTAATATCTCGAAAACTATTCAATTTTGGAATTGCAATTGATTTAACAAATTAAAGAGCGTAAAATTCCCTACCAAAACATGCTTTTATTTTTCTTCCAGCTTTAATAGTTTCGCTGATAATGGCTTTCAAAATCGGGAGGTGTCCAATCATTTACGACCACTTATACCACCGTAACGGTCATTTATCTATCTGAAGAAAAGTTTTTAAATGCACTCTCATTTAAATAAATCTGTAGTTGTAACATCATTAGTTTTTTTTATTAATTTTTGAAATGGGTTCAATAATTTATGAGCACCCTGTATAAGATCTACTAGGAGCGCACAATATGATTTTATACTATACTGTGCCAAATAAAACCAAGTCAGAATTTTCATCTCTGAGATTTCACTCCATTCGAAAATGTGATTCCACTTGAGAGCTTAAAAAAATTACCAGACGCGAGCCTCACATACATCACAGCTCTTTGTTCATGCTCATGCTACGCGATGGTGGTTTTTGCAAAAATAACCGGTTTTCGGTAATGCGGGATTTTTCCGGCGGTTATAACCGCTCAAAATAACAGGTTTTTGACATAACCGGTTCTCGGGGTTTTTTTTATAAAAAAACAAACGCCGCGCCGTTTATAGACATTTTTTATTAATATTGTTTTTATAGAAAATCAATACATTGGCCAATATTTATCTGTTCATAAAGACTCTTTCAGCAATCCGCCAACCAACAGATGCCTCGAGGAAGCGGTTCCCGGTGATCGGCCTAAGATGATGAAATTCAAAGCTTCATAACTTGGTAAATTTAGGCTAATCGAACCTAAAATCAAGCCCATCTTCCAATTCTGTTTTTCTTTGCCCGGTTATTGGATTTTAAAAAATAACTGGTTATAACCGAAACCAAAAAAAAAAAAAAACAGTTTTTGGTTGAAAGCGGTAGGTTTTTCCCATCCCTACTCATGCTCTCTAGGCTCGCATTCTTGATCTTCTTACCCCGAATTATTCTCACTTTAACTCTATGAGCCCTAACCCGCCTCAAACTGCCCCATTCGACAGTGACCGGACTCGGGCAATTTCAGGCGACTGAGTGAATATTATGGGAGAAAAGTAGTTCCTTTCTTTGTTGACAATTGTTTGCCCAACTTTGGGTGTCGTCATCTGTAACGAAAGGGAGGATTCCATTCTATTTTCGTGAACGAAAATTTACTCCAGTTTTTGAGGTACTGGAATTCTTACTCTAACCGTGTTCAGAGAGTTAATTAGATTATGTTTGTTTTGAAACTACAGTAGGGGTACTTCGTGACGAATATCGTAATTTTGAACTGTGGTCGGGAGACGGGGCGACAGCTAAGCTGCAAAAAAATACTAAATATCTCGTGAATTTTCGATTTTTCAAAACACACGCTAACGACTGATTAATTAGATTTCCAACCCGTTTTATATTACACTAGAATTGTTCAGGTGAATTATTAGGAAGTATTGCAATTTTGAAAGCGATTGAATGACGATGAAGACACCTGAACCAGAACACACACTCTCCGAACTTTCACGAGGGCCGCGGTTGCCTAGTGGTAAGGCCTCGGCTTTGGGGTCAGAGGGTTTCCAGGTTCGGAACTCGATTCCACTGAAGATTCGTCATATATTGGGCCTGTTGCACGTTAAATCATACGTAAGGGCCAAACGTCTTCCCTCTGGTGCGGATGTTTGGAGAATAGGGTGTCATCCTCGTCATCTGACCGAGGTTCAAAATGAGGAGGTCCATCCCAAAATAGCCCTCGTGTTGCTTCAAAACGGCACGTAAATATAACTGAACTAAACTAAACCGAACTTTCATGGATTTTTTATGGATACCAATAGGTTTTAGAAAATCATACGCACTGCCATGGATATCAATGCGTTTGGAGAAATCTATGTTCCATGTCACGATTTGAAAAGAGAAATTTTAGAGACTGAATTGCACAAGAAATTTAAGTGTAAATTTTGCTGCTTAATCCTCTTACCGGGATATCAGTCATTTTGACTGCTAGAGTGCATGTTAGGTATACGGTTATTCAAAGAATGTTCCGGTTAGACAGTAAACTGCACACTATGAATTTTTACGGAGTTTTCATAAAAAATTTCACTGTTTCTGTGTCATTTTCTCAAATTCCTGATTGAAAGATTAATAATATTCTGTCATAGTCACGAACTGAAGTCTTTTAGAATACTCAGGGTGTGTTCTTTTTCATGAAACCAATTGAATCGCAGCATAGAAACGAAAGGTTTAATTACCTAATGAAACTCTTCATAAAATCCTTCATGGAAATTTTTTACACCACTTCAAAGTAAAATGAGTAAATGACAATTATTAGGTTTGGCTCTTCAAGAAATTATTGTAACAAATGTTAATCGAAATTCTAATTAAGTACTGATTGAAATGAAATCGGAATTTTAATTTGTAACACCGAACATATCAAAATAGATTCGGAAAATTAAATTATGTCAATCAAAACTTTTATGTATTTTTATACACCATCTTACACCATCCATACACAAAATAAAATAAAAACATTTACTAGGTTTGACTCTTCAAGGAAATATTTTACCAAATGCTTATCAAAATTATGAGTCTCAACTAAAATGAGACCGAAGCTCAGATCTGAAATATTGAACATATACTATTAAAGGAAACTGAAAGATCTAATGGCACACTAAATTAAAACGTAGGTGGAATTTTTTTACTCCATCTTAAAGAAAAAAAATAAAAACGGTTATTGGGTTTGCCTTCTCAAGAAAAAGTTTTAACCGAAGCTAATCTAAATTTTGAATCAGTCGAAATTAAAATAAAATCAAAGTTCCGCTTTTAAAAACCGAACATACTCTGAAAGAAAAAATGCACACAAGAGTTTCGATTCCAATTTAAGCTCTATCCTTTGGATAGATCCAGCCCCAATGTTTTTGGTACCTCCTCAGGACTTCATTAATCGAGGCTACATAATTAAAGTGTTGAATCAGTACAAATTAAAATAAAATATGTCCCTCTTTTAAAAACTGAACATATTCTGAAAAAAAATGTACCGAAAAGTTTTGATTCCAATTTACAATCTGTGATTTCCTGCAAACCTCCAGACACTATGTTTTTGGTACCTCCTCAGGACGTCATAAATCGAGGCTACATAACAAAATGTTAAATCAGTCCAAATTAAAATAAAATCAGAATATGTTCCGTTTTTAAAAATGAACATATTCTGAAAAAAAAATGTACGGAAAAGTTTTGATTCCAATTTACAATCTGTGATTTCCTGCAAACCTCCAGACACTATGTTTTTGGTACCTCCTCAGGACGTCATAAATCGAGGCTACATAACAAAA
>BGPR01000206.1:238990-254576 GCA_013235015.1 Araneus ventricosus | reverse complement strand
ATCAGAATATGTTCCGTTTTTAAAAATGAACATATTCTGAAAAAAAAAGGACGGAAAAGTTTTGATTCCAATTTACAATCTGTGACCTCCTGCAAACCTCCAGCCCCTATGTTTTTTGTACCTCCACAGGACGTCATAAATCGAGGCTACATAATCGCATTCCACCAATTGCCGAAGAGAGTCTGCAACGGCGTGTAACTATATTTTGCCGCAGAAAAGGAAGATAAATGGTGACGGTATTATTAGAAATGACTTCAGAGTAATTCAGCGTTGATTTATACCCAAGATAATCGCACCCGATAGGGAAGCCCTTAACAGATTGGGTGAGGATATCTTCGGTGAGATTTTCTTTGTTAGCGTCGCGCGAGTGTCAGGTCGCAGTTTCATTTGGTGACGAGTCCGCTGAGATGCGGAGATGGATAGGAAGGATCTGGGAATACATTTTCTCGTTATCTGTTATCTCGTTGACGTCTGTTCTGTAGGGGTGGTCCCTGTGATAAGATGGGTCGTTGCGAGGTTTTGATTGGTCTTGAAGTTAGGTGGTAGAAGATCGTGGAGTGTGGTAGAGCTGTTGCTCGTTGGAAAATTCATAGTGTTGAGAAGATTCACTGTGTGGGTCGAGAGAATGAAACAAGATTTCCAGATAAAATAAAGATTGCCAGATAAAATTACTCCAGGTAAACAGTTCCCCCAAACACAACAGATTCTCATAAACAGTGGGGCATTGCTAATTCAAAGCTAACGAAACCGTAATAAAAATCTGATTTATCCATAAATTAGGAATTAAGAAAAAATTAATCTCAAAATGAGTGCAATAAGAGAAAACGACAAATTTTAACTAAAAATTGCAGTAAATATTCATGTCAAGCAGTTTCGATAAATAATATATAACTGTTAGTAATTTTAATAAATTAAATTATAATAATAATAATAACTTAAAATTGTTAAAAAAATTTAAATAATAGTTTTAATAAATAAACAAGTAATTTTAATAAACAATAAACAGCGCTTTTAATAGGCCATTTTTACAATAAAATAGCAAAATAAATGGAAAAATTTACATCTGACGAATTCAAATTTTTCTTAGAAACTTTTTTCGTGATTGAATATATGATAGAATAGTAATATCCTTGAGCGAATTAAAGACCGTAAAATTTATACACTATTAATCGTAAAGAATATAAGGTACGTACGTATTTAACTAAAGAAAACAATTTATTCGGAAATATTTTTTTATAGTTTTTGGTAATAATCTGGAATTACAAACGATATTTTAACATTATGCAAATAGAAAATTCCAGGAACCTGAGAAAAATTCGGATTACTGACGAATTCGAATTAAAAACGCTAAAATTAGCCTATTCCAGTCGTAGTTTCATAGTATTTCGAAATTATTTATAATTTTCATAAAGATTTAAAACTTTTGATTCCCATTACTACTTCGAAAAATTCTTTATTTCCAATGGGAGAAAGTCTATCAATAAAAATTTCCCTACCAAAATCAAAACTTTTATCAAAAAATTTCCCTACAACCCCTGTCCAAATGTACAATGAATTCAATTAAGCATACATATCAAGAAGCATACGTTTCAGTAAGAATCTCCATAAAAATCTTAATTCGGAATATATGCCGATCTTTACTTCGAATTTTTTATTAACGAGAGAGTTTCATCCAGCGCTGTATTCTGTATCAATTTAAATAATTTATTGTCTCTCGAATACGATATAATTCTGTTCTTCGGATAAGAATTTCTTTCTCTCAGAATTCATATCATTTTCTTGTATACCAAACCTTTCCTGATTTTATAAATGCATACATCAATAATTCTGAAGAACAGTTATTTTAAAATGTTATTTTCTCTCTGAAACTATATCTTCGTCAAAATTAGTATATTAAATAAATATAAGCAGGTTGTAGAATGCTGTATTGAATACACAGAATAAAATAAACAGGCTTACAAGCATAGAAAGATAGAAGCTTTTATAATAATATTAGCTGTTATGCCCAGCGTTGCTTGGGATTAAAATACTTCCATGTGTAATAGTTTTGATGTAAAAAACTACTTTTGTATAGAAAATTACAATATCCCAAATTCTTTTATCGTCTAAAATGTTTTTTAATTAAAATGAGAATATCAGTTGAACCAGTCGATTTTTAAAAACCGCTGATAGCTAATTTTCTCCATAAGTTATTAGTATTTATTGCGTAGGTACTTCAAATTTTGTTCATAAATCTTGCAGCATAAGAAAGATTTTAACTGATGTTTTGAGACAATTACATAGTAAATTTTTCATTGAGTAAAAGCGTTAGAATAAATATGAATAAAAAATAATAAGATTCGTCTTCATTCCAAATTCTTCTAATGTGATCTACCACAGATCTTATGTATTCTTGTTCTTCGCCAATAAAAAAATTGTTAAAAATTGTACATTTTATGCACAATTTAATTTTTGAAAAATTATTAAAATGAGGGCAACGAATTGAACGGAAATGAAAGTTGTGTCATGGAAAGCTAATTTTTTAAAAATTTTATTATGTGTAAAAATAGTTTTTGCGACATAATAAATATTTTCGAAAAATACCAAAATCTTGCTTAATTTCCAATTAACTGAAATTTTAATAAGATTTGGGGCTTTTAAAAGTTGACGGTTGACTCTCTTCTTATATAAAATATATTTATAAAAATAAGCAAAAATTTCAGAAATACAGGTAAATTAGTTGAAAGTATAACTGTTGCCTAGCAACGGAATAGCTATAAATTTGCGTTATTTCATAATCGTCTGCACGTAATTAACAATTATTTAACTTTAAAAAATTACTAAAAATTGAAGAAAAAATGTCACAGATATAAAATTGGTATAATTGAAAAGGTAAAATTTTGAACTTTAAGATGGCGCAAAAATATTTTTTGGGAGATAATTTTATCCCAACTTACAGCGGAAAGACGGTTTCGGTTAATATCTAATTAACTGACTCTTTAATTAACTTTTAGGCTTCGAAAAGTTGACAATAATCTTCCTCTTGCCTTAAATAATAAGTGTGCAAAGTTTCGTTGAAATCTATCCATTAGTTTAGGAGGAGACATGGAACATACCCACATACACACATACGTAGCCACATACATACCCGCATAACCACAATGACTTTTATTTATATTCAGATTGCTAATTACAAAAATGAAAAGATTTTTTAAGAATGATTATATTTATTTCGTTACATACTTTGAAGGATTTTTAAAATTATTATTTTATCTCTGAAATCTGGGGGCATGAGTACGCGGATTCTCGCTCACGTTTGGACATACTAAGGGTGGCAGTGGCCACATTTCCATTGACGAGGTGTACCTTCTTAGGAAAGGGTCTGCGCAGGGGTCTGTGATGGCCCTTCGGTTACAGACCACAGCTGCTATTGTCGCGGCTGTCTGGTCAATCAGAACGGGTTCTTATCTTTATGGTTATCTCTGAAGTAGGCTTAATCTTAAGTTTCATTAACTTGAATTTAGGGAAAATATGGTTGTGTAATATTACTACATTTTGTAACGTTCATTTTTTCGCATCATCCAAGCTGTTTAGTCTTTCTTTAATCTCTTAATTGTTTATCTTTCTCTTCTCACCAATTAGATGACACTTGTTTTGGGAATGCATCGGTAGAAGTCCATGGAACACAATGAGTTCTGTTATGGATTCCATATAATTCTATATCCAATTATAACGTCTCTAAATGATTGAATTTTGGCTTATAAGTTTGAAAATAAGCAATTCTATGCAAATATAACGCCATGACTTTTAACACGTTAAGTGCCATGTTAGTCACCGGTGACTGACACTGGACTTTTCTTTCTAACCGCGTCAGTTACCCCATTCTCTACTATAGTTAAGAGATAGCAGAGAAGAAGTCATCTAATGAGGTAGATAGTTCGAATCTCAGACGCTAGCCATGGCACTTAACGTGTTAAGAGTTTTATTGAAAATCTGTTTAATTTAGACCAACATCCCGTTTAAGTTAAACGAGGGATATTTTGAAGAGCAAAAAATTAGAACAATATGTTTCCCAAATAATTGAACTTTCAAATCGTGGATTGCTGTAGTGATAAAATATATATTACTTAAAAATACACTTACACATGACAACAACTTCTAAATCGTTTATTGAGTTCAATTATGCCAGTTTAGTTTAGTTATAGTAATGTTCCATTTTGAAGCAAACACAGGGATATTTTGGGACGGAACTCGCACTGTTGAACCGCGGTCAGATGACGAGGACGACATTTGAATTGGCACCCCCTCTCCAAATTTCCCCACCACACCAGCGGGAGGACGTTTGACCACTACGTATGATTTAACGTGCAACAGGCCCTAAGCAAAGAGGATCTTCAGTGGAATCGGTTTTCAAGCCTAGAAACTTCCGGCATCGAAGCCGAGACTTTACCAAAATGCCAAAACGGCCTCAATGATACGAGTAAAAATAAAGGTTATAATACAACAAAACTCGAATTTTAACAACAGACTTTTTATAACAATTTTAAAGATCTTTATCCATGCAGAGGATTTCAAATTTTAACCGATTTTATTAACTCTTATTACGTTATTAACTATTTAAAATTAATGTGGAAGAATTTGTCATATTGCTATTGCTTGTCATTCACACAAGCGCCATTTTAAAAAATTTTAACTTTTCCTCAAATAAAAAAAATAAATCTTAGTACTTTTTAAAACAGCAGAACCCAATCTAGAATATCCGTCATAATATACAGTCCTGAAAAATGCTGCCGCATTTTCAAAGAACTTCATAACGATCTTCATATCTGTGCCCGCAACAAAAGGTGAAACTTTTGTAAATCTATTGCAAGAATCCCAGCATAAAATGACAGTAGGGTCGTGAGTTCAAGCCTAGATCGAACAAAGGGCAACCGTGTACAAAGGATTAGCTCATGCTCAATCTGTCATGCCTTGATTTTTTTGTGTTATCTTTGTGTGAATTTTAACAGAGCTGACATGCTGACTAAACCCTTTGATCACAAGGCTGTCACTAATCGAGTGAATCCATTTTTTTTTTTTTTTACCTTTTCAGAACCTGTTTAATTTCTAATCCTATCTCATGCAGTTCTTTATTTTTTTTCTTTCGTATTTTTGATTTAACTTCTTGCAAATCACGAGGTTATAATATAATAATATATAGTTATCTTTCCTTTAGAAAGATTCGTTTGTTATTAACATTTGAGTCGTTCAGAAGTCAACGCGGTTCAGAAAAAAAATTGAGAAAATTTATGTTTTTCCAATACAATAATTTTTAAAATTTTGGGTTTATAAATTTGATTAGTAAAAGTATATAAAGTCTTCTAATGAAGCAGCGAGTGAATCTTTTTAATAACTAAAAATAATATTATTAACTCTATCAAAACTTACAAAAACTTGAAGACATCAAAAAATGGACTTATCCGCTTTGACTTCTGGGCGACTCATTTAAATCTTCCCTAAATTAATCCAATAATTATTTTGGAGAAAATGTAACAACAGTATTTTAACATGGTAATGTTTATAGGCTATTTGCGAATTGCGTGATGCGTCATGTGTTTTTCAAAAATCTTTCAAAACGCTATACAGACAGTTAGATCTACAGTTATGAAATATGGTACGTAGTTATTTCCTGGGTAGTATGTGCTCACTAAGAATAATTAGTTTTCATTAGATCCTTAATTAATTGAAAATTAATTGAAATTTTAAGGGGAGTGGTTACCCTAAGTCGGTTAACCCTAACCCTGTTATTTCGATGTACCTTTTCTCAAAATCTGTTATAGATACATGTTTGAAACTTTGTGTACAAGTAAAGTACACCTTTCTCGTTATACTGAAATGAGTTTTTTAAATTTAAAACTTTACTTTTTACAATTTTTTTGAGTCAAAATAGGGTAACATTTCACTATGTTTAATTAAATATTTTGTAAATTTATAAAAAATTAAAAATTAACCAAAAGCTCATTTCAGTATAATGAGAACTTTACTTCCATAAAAAATTTCAAACATGTATCTATAACAGATTTTGAGAAAAAGTACATCGAGGTGGCCAATTTAACATTTTTTGTTTTGACCCCCAAAAAATTGTAAAAAATAATTTTTTGAATTAAAAAAAATCATTTCAGTATAATGAGAAAGTTGTACTTTACTTTAATAAAAAAATTCAAACATGAATCTATAACAGATTTTGAGAAAAGGTACATAGAAGTAACAGGGTTAGGGTTCCAATTCCCCTCAACGTTTTGCCACTTCAATATCGGGGCATATTATCGGACAATAACCATTTCGACACCTCATTAAAATTCAAAGAATTAGCTTTAGAGTGATGTCAATATTATTTACGCGCAAGTTTTTTGTTTCCTTTCAATAAATTATTCAAAATTAGTTTTATACACAATTTTTAACAGTGCTTTTCCTTTACATAACCGGAGGCCTAGTGATGAAGTTTCAGCTTCAGGGACGGATGGTTCCAGGGTCGAAACACGTTTCCATTGAACATTCACCGTACATGTGGGTATGGTATACGTTAAATCTGACCTCGTGAATTAAAAGTGCTCCCGTTGGTGTGGTGCGGAACCTTCCATATGGGGATGTCTGTTCAGGCGACATCCTCGTCATCTGACCACGGTACAAAATTTCGAAGACCGTCCCAAAATAGCCGTAATGCTGCTACAAAACGGCACGTTATTATAAACTAGAAAACCATCCATCATGGTATGACGGTGCAAGTTGTCTCTTCGTTCGAGAGATTTCCCGTCATATTCGACGTGTTTAAATAGATATATATATATATGCGAGAGAAATGCTTAACATTGATTGAAAAGAAATAAAATAAACAAATATTTTATGATAGGAAATATTTTTTTATTTACATATTATTTACATATTTGTTTATTCAAAAAACTTCTTGGTAAACAACATTCCGTGTAAAGTTGTACGGGTTTGAATTAACGGGTGAAGTTAAAATTTCAAAGGAATTCTTTTTCGAAATTCTAACCAAAACAAAGCATTTTTCTGCTTGTCAAACGTTGCCAAAAATATTATCAAATTATATTATCACGATTGTAATAAATAATCAGATGCATCGTGGCATCCAAACTATATCAAGCGCGTGGTATACAACTGACGTGATTTACTACTTTCTATTGAAAAACGGAAATTAATTTGAAATACATGATTCATATAATTTAAAATTTCCCGGGAACTATTGATCATGGCGAGATACATTTTAAATTAATCGATAGCAAATTTTATTTCACTATTTTAGAGCTATTAAGTTTGAAATTAGAACGACAATTATTGTTTTAAATTTAAAATTACTGAAATTTAGATTCTCTAACAATGAAATAATGCTGTTTAAAGTCTCGCAGTGCTATGGCGCGAGTTTTATTGTTGGTGACGTCAGAGCGTTACCGGATCAGTGAAAGACACATCTGGGCTATCATATTAGTAATAAATTAAACCTTTATGTAACCGAGTGCAAAAAAAAAAAATTAGTTCGATTGTGAATAATCAATGTGATTACTTTATTTACTCTCGTGCGACTAAGAAAATATTTTTCAGTTTAATTCCAATTATTTAACATATTTTTTTTTAATTATGTTTTTCTTTCGGTAAATTGCTTGATGAAAAATGTTTATGCATACAATGCAACGGCTGATACCATCAAGCCGGACGAAGTCAAGACAGATGATCTAGACCATAAATATTTTCATGCTACTATGTTTTGGCCTAGAGGTTCGAATCTCGTTCTATTTTTAAAGTTTTGCAATGTGTATATTCATTGCTTTCCTTTTTCCAGTATTTTTTTTGCAAGTTTAGTTTAGTTATATTAACGTCCCACCTTGAAGCAACACGAGGGCTATTTTGGGACGGACCTCGTAATTTTGAACCGCGGTCAGATGACCTGAGCTGGCACCCCACTCTCCAGACTTAAGCACCACACCACCCTCTCTTTTATTTGCATTGACTGGTGGGTATGTGAGCCTTACTTTTATCCTTATGTATATAAATTGTGTTTTATTCTGATTTTTTTTTGTTTTAGGATTTCGGATCTCTGTGATCCTTTTATTATTTTAACTTCGTGTATATAGAGATGCATTTTATTAAATTGATTCCATTGTTGTATCTTAAAATTTTAAGCCTTGAAATAAGAATATATCGATGTAACTCATATCCGCCTTTGTTTACGGGTGCAGAATGTTATTTCAAACTTTTTTTTAATAAATCCTGCTGGTTCTCCCTCCCCTCCGGGCCACTTAAGGCTATTGGGCCGGCTGGTGAGGGGTGGGTTGTAGGCATCACACCAGCGGAAGGACGTTTGGCCCCCTACATATGATTTAACTTGCAACAGGCCCAATACATGATGGATCTTCAGTGGAATCGGGTTTCGAACCTGGAACCCTTCGGCTCCAAGGTCCGCGCCTTACCACTCGGCCACCGCGGACCTCAATTCTTTTTCTAAAGTAGCTATATCTTAAAATGTGTGTTTTGGAGATAGTTCTTCTCTGTATAAATGTATCTATTCGTAAATAACGTGATGTGTTATAATTAATTTTACAGTAATTTATAGCAAAGAAATCTTGAGTTATTGTTAAGTATATAATGTTCATTATCTTTTAAACCATTTTAATCTATTCGTGAGTTTTACGAAATATGCTTTATAAAAGATTTCAATAATATCAAAGCGAAAGTTAATGAGCTGAAAAATCACAGAGTAAACCAGTGACTTTTCACTGGTTCGACTCCCTCGACTTTTTCACAGACTCCCACAATGTGTAGCATTTCAATGCGACTTCTGCCATTTGAGCGATTGGATCCAAATTTTGAAACAGATCTATAATTTTAAGCCAACATCAGATAATGAAATTCATGTCCCTAACGTTTTCTGTTTCTGAGTTTTCGAGTTCGCATTCACATAAATTGACAGACAGATAGTGGATAGTAAAATTTTGGAATTGGTCCAAAATTTTACATATATACACAAATCAGGTGATAAAACCATAAGCCAAATTACATCCCTCTTGTTCATTCAGTTTCTGGGTTATCATGTTCCCATCCTCACGGATTCACAGACAGGCTCTCCATGGATGGATTTCTTCCAACAATTAACATTCATCTACAGTTTTGGTGCTTAGACAACATGTCAAATTTCAATCATTTAGCTCAGTGGTTCCCAACCTATGGGCCGTGAGCAACGTATTAGTGTATCACGGAACGCTAGTCAAGAGTCGAAGTCAAGGGAGCTTCAAGAGTCGTCAATCGTTTTTTGCTTTATAAACAATATATTTTTAATCCTTTTACAGTAAGCGTTACTAATTGCTGACCTTTTCGTGCATATAATATATATATATATATATATTCTGTTTTTTCAACAATTAATGGCATGGATGGTTTGTATAGCAAAATCGATTTAACCTGGTTAATTCGCTGAGCAACTAATTTTATTGTTGAAAACTCTAAATTTTTGGTTTGTCTTTTTCAATAGTTGTAAGAGTAACATAGTTCATAGACATGTTCGTAGTTTACTATGTGCTCTTTGTATGTATTTAGCACTTTTATATATAGATTTATAAATTAAATTTTGTTTCATTAATAAATCTTTAGTTTTTGCATTGCATTTTTGATATGTTTTGTTTATTTTGTTTTGAATATTCAGATTACATGTTACTATATATATATATATATAATGCAAGAAACAAAAGGACAAACAAAAGGAAGACAAACAAACTTGGAAAATTGAAAAATATCATAGCTAACCGCTCAACAGGAGGAGAGGCCCGCCTATGATATTAATTAGTGCTTTTTTTCCGCGAAATGAAAAAAAATCGTAAAAATTAATCACTATCCCCCTAAAAAGCACCAAACCGTGAAAATTGAAAAAATCTTCTCTTTGTTTTCGCAGCTTTTTGTTGTTGACGCAGCTTTTGCGCGAATGCAGAAATATAGCTTTCTCTATTAATTTTTCTAATATAATTTTTCTTGTATTTATGTAATTTTTGAATTTTCAAAATTTATATATTTCTGTGTGTGTGCTTGCGTGTGTGTGTTTATTTAATTAGTGACCCTCAAAATATATTTTATACAGTAGGTAGTTCGCACAACCAACCAAGTTAAGGAACCGCTGATCCAGCTCATTCCATTTTGAAGTTTTCGTGTTCACAGATACACAAATATAATTTTAAAAAATACTTTTCTCGAACTCACGGAAGTCTAAAACGTGGAGATTCATCAAATTCTCGAGTTCATTTTTCCCCATTAAAGGCTGTGTATTATTTCACTGCATACTGTCATCAATGTGTTAAACCCAATGGCCAGAAATTTTACCTCACCTACAATTTCGGGAATGTACCGGCTTGCGGATCCGAATAAAAATTTAATGAAATTAAAAATCACCACGGAACCAAGTCTGTGCGCGCATCTCAGAATACCATCAACAATGTGGTAAATCGGCAGTCAGAACTCTTCTTACAGGTCAGGTACACTGTAAAAACTGTGGAGTAATGTCACTCCAAATTTGGTGTTGAAAAACCTTAAAAACAGTGTGAGTAAACGCTTTATTTCAAGTTAACACGAAATCAAGCGTTCATATACATTTTAAGTGGTGTAGTTTGCATCAAACACCAATACTGGAGAATTCTTACACCGTGCCCACACACACTCGACACCATTCGTGAATTATTTTCACCTGTGGAAACACCAATTTTGGCGTACGTTTGAAAACTCTCCGATGGCAACGGTAGATTATTTATAAACAGCCTGATTTGCTTCGCTGTTCCTTTGGTTGTTATAAGAGGTATGCATGTTTTTTGTAGTGTAATAAAGATAATTAAGTTTTCATAAGAAAAATATAACATTATTTATATGTATGTCATTTGTATTTAAGAATTTTATTACACTTAATTTGTATATCACACATGCTATGCTTCGGAAATTTTCTTTACTAAGCCTACTTCGAATTCGTCCTCATTAATATTCTCCGTAAGTTTGAATTACGAAACAATTTTATTTTTTGACTCAGTGTATGCATCTTTAATTATTTGTTGTTATTCTAAATTGTATCGCAAAAATTTCGTTCTGAAATGCAATAATGTAACAATATTCTGAGCTTCTGATGAAATACAATCAGAAAAAGCTTAAGTTCATTCGCTTTTAATTGGTGAAGAAATAACAGCCTGGGTTACCAATATAACCCTTGACATTTTAACTTGTAGGACAATATTTCATTTGCCTCAATGCCTGTTTTAAATAAAATTTTATTAAGTAAAGCAAAATCTGTATTCCCGTGGAATTGTTCAGTACAATATGAAATTCTCCAACAGAACTAAAACGTTCTTACCAATGATTTTTTAAAATTTTGTTTCAAGTAGGGAAAACAAAGTAATATCAATTCTAATAACAAGAGTCTCAATAATCCTGAAGAATTAAATCAGAAAAATTGAATTTATTAAATTTACATTACAAAAAAAGAAAAACCTAAGAAATGCATGAATGGGAAAACAGAAGAAATATTAATTTGGCACAATTCTTGGCATGGATTATTTCAGGACATTTTTGTTGCAACACTTTTTTTCTCATCTTTTTTTCAAACTTTTTATTGGAGTTCAAATTTCTATCTTTTTATTCATTAGAGATACAGTTAAAAATTGTATATATTTGAAAGCACCGGAAAATGTTAGCCTATTTTGATATTTCATTCATTAATATTCGATATTTTGTTTTCATGGATGTAAATATTTTGTTTTTTTTTCCCCACCTGAAACAAGCAGACGATAATAGCTGATAGACAGCAGATTTTATTTTATTCTTATTTGTTTTCTGTTTTAATATAATTCGCGCAGTCTTTGAGTTATAACGGAATAGTGTGTTCTTGTGTGAGAATATTTATTTTCACTCTTGAGGTTTAAAGTTTTATTTGGATTATTTTAAATAGCTTTTTGTTGATTTCAGTTTACAACTTGTCGGAGCTACTGAATCTTACGGATTTATTATTTTTTAGATTTAGCGTTACTGAACTCCAAAAATGGTGGCAACTATTTTACACCAAAAGTAGTGTAAAGGAACATTCCTGGTGTTTGATTACATCAAGAATTATCTTTGGTGTTTCACTACACCAAGAATAATTGTTGGTGTTTTACTTCACTTTTGGTGTAAAGTAGTTGCCACCATTTTTAGTGTTGTGTTGCACTAATTTTTTTACAGTGTATGTGTGAAGATAATGTCGGTTATTTGGACCGGCTTCATAACTTCAATTCTATCAAATATTTAGACCTTAAAATAGGCAAATTATGTTGTAGCGATATAAACGCAGTGTATAAAATAATTTTTAAGACAAAGTTCTAAGTGGTGACATTACGGAACAAGTATTTAGATTTAGGTATCATCAATTAATTATTTTTAAAAAAGACAAAAAGCCCTTACTCTGTTTTAAACTATGTTATTGTATCCTCAGATAGGAAATTTCTTTCGCTACAATTTAATAAAATCATTTTATTAAAACAGTTTAAATATAAGGTATGGGAAATTATTTGTTGTTATTGTCCAAAAGTTGGCTAGATTGGACTACAGTTTGCCTATTGTTTAGCAACGGATTCGGAAACTTTCCGAGGTTTTGCGCATGCGCCGGGGGGGAGTTATCTTCATCAAAATACGGGGAAAGTAAAGAATGGAAGGGGGGTGTTTACATTTTTCCTAAGCATGATCTAACAAAGAACTCCGGAAATGCGCTCATATGACTCATTGCCTGACAACCTTTTCCGGTGTAAAATCGTCCAAAAGTGGTAGTCTCGGAATCCGTTGCTGAACAGTAAATTGGAATGTTTAAATCAATGGGATTATTATCTTGAACTACAGGAATAGCTCAGAAAGCAGTTATCGCCACTAGCAGTCCACATAAATTGGAAGTGGAACAAGCCAAAGCAAAAAAAGAAAAAGAAACACTAAAGCTATCAAAGGTTAAATTGAGAAGAGCAAAATCTAAGGCTACGTGATTTCGTACCACTTGTGAGGTGACGAAGACGAGATACAGTGCAAAAAAGGCCATACATGGGTTCATGCATTTTTTGCTGGTGTGAATTTGAGAATCAAAAATATCTTTGCTTCAATTGCACTTACAGAAATTGGTGGTTCAATTTGGGAATCTAGTGATACATAATACCACTCCATGCCCTTGCAACTATAACCTTAGGGTTACTTAAGCAGTGTCACGGACATGAAGTAATCTAGTGGTACAGCCTAAGAACCCAGTTTCCTTGATTGGGCCGAGGACACGTTATTTAAGCTATTTTTTTCTAACTTTAAACAGGGGTGCGCAAACTATTTTCACTTCCAACCCCCCATTTTGCGTTAAATTTTGTCGCGACCCCTGAATAGATTGTAGACGTTTTTTTAAGCGCAGTCGAGCTTCAAAGTTGGTGAAAATGACGAAACATGTTGATGACGTCACAGAGACCGATGCGCGCCCACGCAGACTAAGGCAATTAATTCATTCATCGATCGCCCGAAATATCACTCAAGAATTGTTGAATTACGTCGAATTTCGTGCTCAAGTTAAACGCTTGTAGCTCCGCAACCAAATAACAGGTAGTTAGTTTTAGTTTCATTTAACAGAGAAAGGTAGGCATTCAAGATCGCAAAAATAATTTTAGAATTTGTAATTACGGTTTAGTCACAGTCGAGTTGCAGATTTCGTGAAAATCACAAAGAAGTTTACATTGATAGAGTCATTATAGATTATAGAGTCAATAGTCACTATAGAAAAGTATAATACACATAAGCACTTATTTGCATTGTTTTGAAGATAAATGAACTACAAAAAACTCTACTACTTGATTTTCATTAAAATTACTTCTCTTTCCACTGTACATTAAAAAAGCGTAAAGATGTCCTAGAAATGTACATTCGGCAGCCTTCCTCTATATAGTAAAATGTAATCCCTACTTTCATATAGGCCGAATTAAAACTAAATGAGCTGAAAAATTTCTAAGTAGCAAAGGCTATGCGAATTTCAGAGAATACCATCATCAATGTTTCATATAAACGTTCAGAACTCTTCTCATAGCTTAGACAAATATATTTTTGTGCAAAGATAATGCATATTTCAAAAATCAAAACACAAAACTTGTTTGCATAAAGGCCGAATTTCACATACTTCCCGTCGTCTTCCGTTACACATAAACAAATATGTCAGGCGATCTTCGGCATCCTAACCCAAAACCATGTTAGGCGAACGTGATATAGCTCACCATCTTCAACTCCCAACCTACCTATCTGTGCAAAGAAAAATCCAGACGGTTTTTTTCCTTACCTCTAAAAGGATTGAAAAAGAAGGAGGAATACCCCTTCTACTCGAATTTAAAATATTTTCCTTGAAATTTGTGTTTTATTTTTTTGTCCTCGAAACAGATCTCGAGGACATCCATCTGTGCGAGGACACGCTGCATGTAAATGCGAGTAAAGTCGGACAACCCCCCAAGAAAATGCCGAAGATCATGGAAGAGCACGTTTCGAACGAACCAAAGTGATGTGGTGACAGACCTAACTTGATCAGAGGTGCAACCACTTCGACCACCCCTCGCCCAACCTTCCCCTAGAAACAAGAAGGTTGAGACGCCCGAGGCTCTATGGTTGAATAAATATTTCAAAGCTTGCGTTGCTCTTTAAAATGAGCAGAAAGATTTTTTTTTCTTCTTCTTTTTCTTTTTGGGGTACTTTTCTGATAAAAAATGTTGGGGGAAAAAAGTCGTATGGGATGGAATGTTTTCGGTCAAAATAGATGTTAGTAGGTATGTGAGGCAAATGCTAAGAGTGGTTGTGGAGTTATTTTATTTAAATATTTCCAAGGCGTGTTTTGGAGGACGAACTAAAATGGTTCTATGAAATCGTCGTTGTAGGTCGGTAGGGATGCGGTTTAGGAGATATCGAAAGCCGTGTTTCAAGTTTAGAGTTGGAACAACTTTTTTAAAACTTTTATGTAAGTTTAAACGGCTAATTTTTCCGTATTTTAAAAGGTTTTTTTTCAGATACAGGTACTGTGATGCTCAAAACCACAGAAAACTGCTAAATGATAAACTTAAAATGAATAATGGTAATGCTAATATGTATGTGAATTTAAAAAAATGGAGACGAGACTTGAATTGCATCTTTGAAAAACTATTTTATTTAGCATCTTACCAGTGGCGTATTTGTAACTTCTCCCCACCGGTACCGGGCCGAACGTGCAACATGCCGCCTTTGAGCGACTGGCCTATATAGGGCAGATATACCTCAAAATAAATATAAATCCTAAGAAAGAAAAATTATTAGTAACATAATTCTTCGTTTGACACCTTCGATCTTTGCAGATTGCAGGTTGCGAAATTGCGTATACCAATAGTCTTCCTTTCACATAACAGCAATTTATCGTTAAATTGTGAATTAATTACAGAAGTTTTTTTTGTATGTACCCAATGATTGAGCTACTGCCACTGCCTTTCTTAGTTATAAGATTGTTTTCCTGCATATCTGATTCTAGTGCCACTGCCTTTCTTAGTTATAAGATTGTTTTCCTGCATATCTGATTCTAGTGCCACTG
>BGPR01000206.1:222007-233117 GCA_013235015.1 Araneus ventricosus | reverse complement strand
TAAGCGACGAATTTTAACTTTTTACAGGAGAGTCAAAAGAAGTTCCAGCGCGCTATTATGGTTTGGATTAATAATAAATCATTTTTAAGAAAACCTGATTTTGTAACTGTGCCATCTCTACGAACTTTTCATTGTCAATTCTGCTAAAGGTGTTAAACACACTCTCGTCGATAACAATAGTAATGGATATTCATAGCTTAGCCGAAAAAATCGTTATCCGAAACGCCCTTCCCTCCTTTAGCTCGGTTAACAAAAGTTGTATTGTAATGGAATTGGATCTAAATTCTACAACAATTTTATAAGTATCCGCTCCCTTTAAGTATGTGCATCCTCATCCTATTGTGATGCGGCTGGTGAAAACAGTTACCCAGGCAACCTGTTGTCAGGGATGCAGAATAGGAAGAGCAACAAGGGGATTACATTTTCTCTATTTTCTCTGCGCCCGGAGAGAGAGATTCCTCCTCTTTTCTTTTTTTTTTTTCTCCCTCTCTCTCTCGCTATCTCTCCTTTATTTGAAGCACGGAGATATCAGCCAAGGTTTGAAAAGTACTCCTACTTACAGAGTCGTGTTTCCGAAGAAGAGGTGGAGAAAAGAAGTGTTGAATCGGAACAATTGCAGGATGCTGCTGCTTTTTTTATTTGTTTATTTATTTATTTATTCATTCTTTATTCTTTTCTTTTTTTATGTAAAGAAACTTAAAACATAACCTTTCTTTTTTTTCTGTCTCTGTTTGAGAAAAGTCGCGAGTGAGCTTGTTCTTGTCAGCGGCACGTACACATCGCTTCACGGCACGTGAACTTTGAAATGTTGAACATGGAAAACGAATCCGAATTGAAAAGTATCGACTGGTAGCAACTATACTTTTGAATCTGCTTTGAATTTGTTTCTTTTATTTCTCTTTGTCTATATCAGATGCCATCTGTCAAAAGATGATACGAATTGTGCCCTGGCTTTGCATACAGTATATCAAATCATTGTAACATTAACCCTTAAAGGCCCAGTGTTGCCTTTAAGCAACATAACCAATTTTGTCTTCAAAAATCTTGAGAATAAGACTGAAGCTCTAATGCCAGTTGTTGAAAATAGGATACGTACTGAATTTTTTATTAAATCAATTTACAACATATAGATGGCAGGCCTGAGTGCTGATAAAAAAATAATAATAGATGGATGTTTTTTCACTTGAGACTGCATCTTTTAAGCTATGCTTTTACGTTTGAGAATACCATATTTTATTCTACGATGTTGAAGGAAATTTCATATCCGTATTATTATTATTAAACTTCAACTGTCTTTGACATTATAGAGTTTTATCAAGGTAATTTTTTTCTGAAATGAAGTACACTGTTGGTAACAAACCATTTTGTAGCCATAAACCATGCTTGAAACAAAACAGGATATTTAAAGCATTTTTTCCATGTTTTATTCAAGAAATGAAAGTCAAAAAACATTTTAAAATCAAATTTTTTAAAAATCGAGATTTTAAGGTTGTTAATGCAGTAACTTCCATCTAACTCGATTGTTCGGTTCCTGAAATGTGCCGTGTTAAGTGAATCTATAATATGCGAAATAGAAAAACTGGTAGGAAGAAAAGTAGAGATTAGTTCCAGAACATTAAAAAACATGCTATTAAGTTTTATATCCTCTTTCATCGCGCAACATAGAAATGGCGTCTAGATTGAACCCCAGTTATACGATCAGGAATAAACTACCCTTTAGTGGAATACAGGTTTACTATTCAATACTTAACCTAAGAGTGAGAAGTTTGTTATTTAAAACTGAAATAAATAACTTTACATTTTGTAACAAAAGTTCTTTCTTTTCCATTTGTGCGATATTATTGAAATCTGAACAAAGCAGTGTCAGCATACTAACGGAAAACTGCAAAATAAATTATAAATTAGCCATTTTTTTTTCTCTGTGCGCTAGGGTTAGTTTAACGCGTTCATCTTTGATTAATGTTTTATTTTTATGACGACATTTTTTCCCTGATGGCTAATAGTTTTTTAAATCTTTTTATAAATTATCTTATTGGCGTTCTTGTATGTATGTATAAAAAAATCTGTTAATCAGTTCTTTCTTTGTCTTTCTGGGATCTTTCGGATTGTAAGAGTCTTCCTTTGACAAAAGTCAAGCTTCTTACAGAAAAAATTCCCATTTTTTTGAATTCATGCCTAAGTAGGTAACCCTTGATGAAGTCTACTTGGATGGATTTTTTCATTCTTGTTCTATAATTTGTTAAATCTAAAAAAAATTCTTGCTCATATAAAAATGTTTTGTCTACCTTTGTTTTTATGTATGCACCAGCATCATGCACGCTAGTGAAACATTGTATTACATTTCATTGGCTTTTTAATTTTATATTTTATTTGATTTTCTATTTATATAATAATTGCAGGGGAGTATTAAGCTTACAGAACAAATGGGATAGGAGAATTCTGTCTGAAAAAATAATTTGTCCAAATGAAAAATCATAGATTCATGAAATCCATAAGCTTGACAAGAACGATCATAATTTCGTGATGCGTTATTAAGACTCTAGGAGTTGATTCCATAGCAGTTAACATCCCCTCATGTTCAATATTCATGACCTTTCACGACCTTGCTATGACGACCTTCTGATCACAAATCATCGAATCTGTTTACAGCTCAACCCTTTATCGACGCGTGGCTGCATGACCAAGACAATCGAAGCCATTCCCTTATCAACGGGCAGAGAGCGCTCCATATTAATAATCCCATTAAACATGGGCGCGGCCCATACGTGATGCCCATGCTTAGTGCCCGGCTCGATACGTTTGTAACAGCACAATTAGGCAATACTTAACGATGGTTACTTACTTAAACAGCTTCAATTACGCCGATGTTTTTTTCTGCGTGGGTTCCGAACCGTTCTTGCCGCGAGGAATGTTAACAAGAATGCCTGCTTGCTCTATTAGGGAAAGTGATGAGGTGATTATATAATTCTAATTATCATTTGGCAATTCTGTTAGTTGTTCTTTGGCATCGTGAACACGCCATGTTTGGAGTTTTTTTCTGTATATACTAATCACGAAAAATCAGATTTTAATTTGCTTTTGCACACTGAGTAGGCGCATCTGCCAACTTTTTGAACATACAGTAAAACTTCGATTAACCGTCACTCGTTTAACCGTCAGTTTCTGTTATCCGTCATCGTCGAAAAAATAACAAGTAATATAAAAAAAAAATTTAAAGTCAATACCAAATTTTTTGACGATTACAATATAAATTCAATTTTATATACAAGAAATTAAAAATGAGAATTTTCCACAAAAAATAGTAATCACAAGTACAACATTCATTCCTGCGAGACTGGTTATTTTAAAATTTTACGATTCAGATGCTGTTTCCTTGCTTTATGTATCTGTCTATCTTCATGTTATTTAAACAGCAATTTGCTAAATAAAATTCCTAATCAACACACGAAATCAATTCATCCAATGTCAGAGATACATGACAAAACACAACTCTGCCTGTCAATTCACATCCAACTGCATGTTGCCATGCACTGTGCAATGACATATTCCATATTGTTACAAAGCTATAAAGTCGTTTCCCTGATATCCTAATCTTGGCGACAAATTTGGCGACCTTCGCGATAAATTTGGCGATTTGGCGGCAAAGTTGCGAGGCTCTAATAAATAAAATTAATTAATTCAATTTAATAAATGAATTAATATTTGAAAAAACTGTATTAACATCAAGTGTCATCCACTACAAGTTTTAAAAAATGTATTTGAACTTGAGTGGATGAATAAAAAGTATTTTATTAACGATTGAAAATTTGAACAAGATATATAAATATATATATATATATATATATAGGGAGAGTGTGAACTAATAGTAGGAATTGAAAAAGTAACGTAGGTTTATAGTATATTAGCTTAAAATCCGGCGTTGCTCGGGATCCATATATTTCATATACCGGCCTCCTGTTTTTCCCCTCAAAATATAGCCACCAACTTTCCCCAGTGCCGGACGAACACTCGGTTTGTCCGTGCCCCAGCACGGAGTAAAAAAAAAATCGAAAGGCGCAAAATTGCCAAAACAAAATGAGAGAAAAAAATCGCAACGGAGTTTCTAAATTAATTAGAAAAGTTTCTGAAAAATTCTAAAAAAGAATAAAACAATCTAATTTTATGTACTAATGAACACAAAACTTTCAAGGCACTAACTCCTTCAGTAATTTATATATATAAAAGGCAATGTCTGTGTGAATTTTGCTCCAAACTTGAGCATTGCTCTAAGAATTTTACTAACTCTTCCAATAAGTGTTGCATCCGGGGAACGTAGTTTTTACAAACTAAAAGTAATCAAGAACTATTTGCGAACAACATCTTAAACAAGATTGTCAGACCTCGCTATATTAGAGATTGATTATGAACTAAGTAGCAGTTTAGATGTTTCTGAGTTAATTATATAATTCTCTGAACTAGAAGTTCGTAAAAAAAATTCGTCTGAATTCTACTCCTGTGAACTGTTTTTTTTTAATGAAATATTTTAAGTGAAAAGTTATCATAAGTATTTGTGTCAATTACTGAGTTACGCTTCTCGACCATGCCTTGTCGATTTATATTTTTTCTCATAATGAACATAAACAAGATTTATAACAAGATATAACAAGGTTCGATTTATGTTGGCTTCTCTATTGACATTCATAAGACTTCTTTTAAAACAAAACAACATTTATTTAAGCACAACCATTTCACTTCGTAACTGCATACAACGTAACTCCGCTCAATCATACCTTAATCAACACTTCTCGTGATCGTCTCTCTCTAGACTCTTTCTAAAAATCAAAATCAAAGTAGCGCACATCTTACTGTTGCCACTTACCTGCTATCATACACTGATATACAATAATTATGTTGCAGTCATGCTTTTGTCAGGCATAATATTAAATACGCTTACATAAGTATTTGTGTCAATTACTGAGTTACGCTGTTTTTTGGACGTTCATTAAAAATGTAGAAAAAGACCATATATCTTTTTTTTAGAATGCTTACTTCCGGAATGCATCCATAGCGGCGCAATTGTTTACTTTTGCACAGAGCGGTTCAAAGGCTAAATCCGATCCTGGCTTTCCCCAACAAACGTAAGTCTTCTTTGAATCTTTTCTTGTTGAATTAAAACTTTCAAATAAAGCCTTTTTATCACCTTATAACAGTATGGTTTGAATGAAAATGCGAGAAAATTCAAGAAGAACATTTATTTCAAACAATATGTAGTTAACTAACTAATAAAGTTTTACAAAGTACAAATATACTTACACTATATAACTTGGTTATTGCGAAGATTCTAAATAAAATGTTTTATAAATCGGATATAGAAAGGCAAAATATCTCGAGAACAATTCTTACTCGAAAGAATTTCGCTGAAGAGGAATGCTTAAACAAAAAGAATACTTTTAAACTCAGTTAGGGGAATAAAAACCAAATATAAATACTCTGTATTAATACTATAAATAAAGTCAAACTGAAACTCACATCGCGTGGTAACTAAACTAACGTCATTGGTCATTGGAATAACAGAGGAAGAAAGAAGTCTACCTTGACCAAGAAAAGCAATATTTTCTTAGCTTTAATAGTGGTAAAAACACGTGAATAAAGGATTTGATAAAAGAATAAATTAGTTTGAATTTTATTTTATAACAATAAAAGCATTGTTGCACTTTGATTTTAAAATGAATTTTGAAACATTAATTACAACAGGTAGAGAAAAATTGTACAATTAAATTGGTATCATTAAAAATATAATTGTTTTCTCTTTAAGGTGATCAAAAGATGATTTTCGTACCATAAGTATTTCAGAAGTTATTCGTGAAAAACGTCTAAAAATAGCTTAATTTTCGTTATTTAATTAAATAAATAAAAATCTACTCGGAATTTTAAAATAATTTTTACGGCGTTAGCTCCCTCTTGTGCTAATCCATCACTGTGCCAAATTTGGTTGTCGGAAGTCCAAAGGTGTGGACGTCATAAAGAACCAAAAAATGAACAAGCAGACACATACTTTCCTCTTTTATATACAGGGTGTCCACACTTATCCTGGTCCAATAGCTAATTTCGAAACGGTTAGAGATGGGCATATAGTTCCAATTGGAAAAATGCTTTAAATGAAGGGAAGAATTATACGTTTTTTGAGTGAATAAATATATTCCTGAAAAGTTTACGAAAGCTAACTTTTTATACATTTCCCCGGTTCTATCAATCATATTTAGTAAAATATTTTTGACACTCTATCATTTTAAACAAAAAATGTTCCACTCTTCTGCGACTAAAACTGACCGAGTTATGAAGCTTTGAATATTTCTGACTTACACCACTTTACACCATTTCAATAGCCGTCTTGAAGACGATCCACCAATCAATGCGCAGCACTTGCTCGACTTGGCCGCTGATTGGTAAAAATCATGAAATTCAAAACTCAATAACTCGCTCGGTTTTAGTCGCAGAAGAGTGAGAGTTTTTTGTTAAAAATGTTAGAGTGTCAAAAATATTTTACTAAATATGACTGTTAGGACCGTGTGACCGTATAAAAAGTTAGAATTCGTAACTTTTTCAGAAATATATTTAGTGACTCAAAAAACATAAAATATAATTTTTCCCATTATTTAAAGCATTTTTTCAATTGGAATTATACGTCTATCTCTAACAGTTTAGAAATTAGCTATTGGACCACGATAAGTGTGTATATCCTGTATATAGACAATGCATTTCTGTACATTACTACTCCTTCATTGAAGTTTGTATTTATAGTTTTGTAAGATTAAATACAACATGTATGCATTATTTACTTTTAAAGGGTTTTATCATTTCCGTTTCAAGCCATCAGTGAAATTACGTTATTGTACATATGTATTGAAAGATTTCTGTTATCCATCTATTCGGTTATCCGGCACAGCTCTGATCCGGACGGTGACGGTTAATAGAAGTTTTACTGAACTTGTCAGCTGTTTGGTAGTATAAGATAATAAGATAGAGACTTTTATTCATTCATTGCTTTGATTCGAAAATTGCCAGTATTCTAACTTGGTGAATTTCGGTACACTCTAAGAGAAACTTAATGATGAGGGCTCTTGCACAAACTGATATTTTTTAAACTTGAATCTTCGAATAGTAATCGTCAAACTGTAGTTTAAATTATGTATTTAACTTATAAGTATGCATGAGTATTCAGGATATTCAACTTTCATACATTTCAATATTACTGTTCGAAGATCTAAGTTTAAAAAACAACAGTTTGTGCAGGAACCTCTTCATTTTGTTTCTCTCAGAAAACAAAAGGAGGAAAAAAAGCTCTTTCAATACCGATATCTTTCTCAATACAAACGGTATTGAACTGGAATTTTTATATAAGTTGCCCTATATTTCTGGCTTTGAAGTTGTGAAAGAAAAATTACTCTATGTCTCGCACACGTGCAGTAAAAAAATATTTACAATAAATGCTCATAATTCCTGTAATATTTAATTTTTTTAAATTCAATTTTAATACAATGCTTCTTTTACATATTGTCAAGTACTCGGCAAGGAATCTTCACTGTAAAATGTGAGTTCCGACGATCGTAGAGCCCGCGGGTCTCCGCAACTGATTTCGAACCATAGTATCCAAATTAACTCCAATTTATTAGCATCTTAAGAGTTGCTCATTCTCTTTGAACACCAGTGTATATCAGATCTCCCACTGGTGTGGAGTGGAAGTTTGGAGAGGAAATCCCGGACCAGACGTTCCAGTCATCGGATCACACTTTAAAATTATGAGGACCATAACAACTTAACTCTCGTGTTGCATCAGAACAACAAATTAACTCTCGTGTTGCATCAGAACAACAAATTAACTCTCGTGTTGCTTCAGAACAAGGCGTAAATATAAATAAACTAAACAAATCCTTGTTTAATTGTATCATGACATGCTTGACGGATAAGTTTGTTGCTAATGAGAGAAATCACGTAATCCACCAAATGGTCTATGTATACCATAGATGTTATCTTTCAATAACTTGGAATGTAGGGTAAAGTATTTGTCCGTTTCTCTGCTAAAATGCCCGCCTTAAGAGGAGGATTTCGGTTAGTCGTAATCTAAAATTTGAAATTTATATATTTGATAAAAAAAATACCATACATACGATTAATATCGATTATTCATATCCAGAACCGCTACTAATTATATACTAAACCATTTTTCCGAGAATAATCTTCCTGAAACCACAAAAAAAACTCAACAAGGCACAAAAAACGAACCCAATCCATCACAATGTTCCACAATCCGGCCCTTATCAAGAAATCACGTGCCATCCCCAAAATGAAAACGGGAGCCATAACTTAACCTTCCCTTCTGGTAATGCCATCATCAGGAAGATAGTCATCAGGCAAATGCAAAAGCGCTCCAGGACTGCGAATAATTAATAAATAGATGATTGCGCGACACTATTCCATGCCGCTGCTGCTCTTTTGGGCGTGTCGCCCACTGTCGGAATCGCTGTCCACCTTGGCTTCGGGCTGCCGTCTAAATGCTCTTTAAGTATTATTTTATGCAGCTTTAAGCGATTGGGATTATGCGTAGCTTGTTGGATGGGAGTACTTTGGCGGGGTTGTTAAAGGAGCTGTAATGACTGCTGGTAGGTGTTTAGAAGTGTCGTTGGTTTGATTTTATTTGCAAACGGCGGTAATTGCTAGGCGCATTTTGTGTAAAGGGAATTTTTGGAGATAATTGTGAGAAGATCCTGGTATGTGTTCAAGGTTTTGTGAATTGTGCAATATTATTAGCAATTATGTTCCGAGTTGGTCCCTATTGGGAAAATTGCTCCACATTAAATGCATTGCCTTGCTTATTGTTAACGTGGGAATGTCTCACTGATAATGCAACTTTCTTCATAGTCCGGATAGTTATCAGTGCAGCTGATCAGTTCTGGCCACATCAAATTATAATCATTCCGAATAATCGATAACAAGTGAATAATGTCGGTAATCTATGGAATATAGGGAAATAAAATGTCTTGCATGTTTCCATCAATATTTTTGTTCCGAGGGTGGGGAACCGTTTTACTCTGAAATGCCTCATTAAATTTTGGCAACTGGACAAAAGGTCGTACGAGCAGGATCATAAGGATTATTGTTCTGTTATTATTATTACATTAAAGACTATTAAATATTTCGATGCAAACTGTAGATAACTGGTAAGGCCGCAGGTTCCTCATCCCTGTTATATACGTACCGTAGATATGGATATTGTGTAGCAACAGATTCGGAAACCCTCCGCGCTTTTGCGCATGCGCTGGGCGGAGTTATTTTCATGAAAATAGGGGTAAAGTGAAGAATGGAAGGGTGATGTTTACATTTTACTGAGCGTAATCTAACAAAGAACTCCAGAAATGCGCTCATATGACTCACTGCCTGACACCCCTTTCCGGCGAAAAATTGTCCAAAAGTGGTAGTCTCGGAATCCGGTGCTGAACAGTACTAAGATTATTCTCAGATTTAGCCAAATGCATGTTATATATTTGGCTATTCAATTTCCTCTGCAATCAAATTACATTTAACATTCTGTTTAGAGAATGTTACCATTTTTTTCAATTGAGAGTTGCATTGAATACTTGAAATGTTTATGGATTACACGCAAATTTGGCAAAATTATTATGTTTTTGAAAGACTTCATTTTAGTTTATAAGAGTTATAAAGATTTTATTTTTATAAGAGATATAAACACTTCGTTTTTATAAGAGATATAACATTTTATTTCATAAAAAGATATGATAATTTAATCTGCGTTTTCGCTTGAGCAAATAATTTAATGGTTAAATATGCTCAGAACCATTTATGACATAATTAGTTTAACAATCCTTCCTTACTTACCGTTAGTACCTAAATATTTCATCTCATAAAAAATTTGGCTAATTAAACCATGATAAACGAATATCTTTATTGATAGTAAGAAAAACACTGTGTTCTCAAAGACGGCACAGTTACCTCATTGCTTCACATGCGATTCCTTGAATCTAATTGAAAATAATCAGCGAATTTTTTTTACTCGTTATTACCAAGGAATAAAAAAAAAATGAAACTCATTATATTCAACTCAACTAATTTTTTTCAGCTCATAAAAAAAAATTCGGACTTTCTGACGTTATGAAAGTGGGAAAATGAGTTAGATCATTATTTATCGCTCAAACACTATTGACCAAATTAGTACCTGTGCAACGACAACCAAAAGATTTTGTTTTCGACTTGAGAGATATCAGTTGTTATATAAGTCGATCGTACGTCTACAATTTTTGTCACAAGTATTTATGCACTTTCTCCGCCATTTATATACTCTTGAGATTATGGGAAAAAAATTACGAAAAATTCTCCAAGAATGTCTATGTTTATGCGTCCTCTATGAATCCTCTATGTCTTGCGGCCGTAAAGGAGCTGGTAACAGAGAAATTTTAAGAACCCCGGCGATAGCAGAAGATCAATTCGACATTTAATTCCACTATGATATAGGAAAGGAGGGGTGTAGTTAATGTAAGTGGCGTTTTAGGCTCAGTATTTTATTTCTTTCTGCTCTCTCATCTTGGGGTCGCAGTGGTCTAGTCGTAAAGTCTCTGCTTCGGAGGGTTTTAGGTTCGAAAGCCAATTCCACTAAAGATACCCCGTGCATGTGGATCTGATGCATTTTCAATCTCACATCGTGGGTCAAACGTCGTCTCGCTGGGGTGGTGAGGAAGCTTGGAGAAGAGGGAGTGCTAGCGCAAGTATCGTCCTCGTCACCTGACTGTGGTTTACCAATTCAAATCATAGGTCTTGCCAGATTTGGCGCCAAGATAGATTTAGTATACTAAAAATAGATTTATCGTTACAAACAGTATTATTATGCAAGGTTTCACTGTATTAATTTTGTTTATTTGATATTTATTTCACGCAGAATGGCAACAAAATGATAGTTGTTAAGATATTATTGAAAGAAGAAAAATAGGTGAATGAAATAAAAATTTTATGAAGTTGAATAGTTGGTCGACAGTCCTACTAATCTATAATTTGAATTGGTAAACCACAGTCAGGTGACGAGGACGATACCTGCGCTAGGAGAATATTTTATGAAGTTGAA
>BGPR01000206.1:204643-221997 GCA_013235015.1 Araneus ventricosus | reverse complement strand
AGTTGGTCGACTGTCCTACTAATTTATAATTTGAATTGGTAAACCACAGTCAGGTGACTAGGACGATACCTGTTCTAGGAGAATAGGGAGCGAGACCTATATTCAAATTATAGGAAGCTTGGAGAATAGGGAGTTCTAGCGCAGGTATCGTCCTTCTCACCTGACTATGGTTTATAAAGTCTGTCCCGAAATAGCCCTTGTGTTTCTTCAAAACGGGAAGTTAATATAACTTAACTAGACGCACTTTATTTGACGATATGAAGTGAAATAATAAATTCCACTATTTTGCCTTCTCGGCAGCCCCCACTAGACTGGTGCATTCAGATCCCCTTAAGTATTCGTCAAACGCCACTGCGAGAAATCTCGAAGTCAGATTTGATGCGGTAATAAAATAGCGCTGTAGATATCACACCTATTTCTCTATTAGAAGATATCACACCAACTATATCTCCCGTGTTTAGAGCCAGTTGGCTCTTTTCTCATTTGGGTTGATGGAGGTGAATTTTATATTTTAAAAGGAACAACAAGACAACAATGAAAAAACAAAAGAAAAACATAAACTGGACAAGAACAAACATAAGCACAACACGAAAAACGAAACAATATGAAAAAAATGCATTGAAATAAATGAGATAAATATTAAAAGAAAAGTTATAAATTGCCGGATTTGTGTGTCTGTGCAAGAGGATGCGTGCTCATTGACGCTCCTCTACACACACTGTTCTCGTTACACATGAAGCACATTAAGAGTCGAAGTCGGGTTCTTGACAAGTTATTTGTGAGAATGTTTTTTAACCATTGTAGTTTATTTTTCAGTGTAGGAATTTGGAAATGAAGGAGTCTATTAGAAGTAAGGATGGCGGTTATTGCAAAAAAACCGGTTTTCGGTTAAACCGGTTTTTTCATCTCCTCCTGGCGGTTAAAACCGCTCAAATTAACCGGGTATTTTTCGGTTTTTTTAAAAAAAAAAAGCAACGTTTGTGGACAGAATTTATTATTAATAATAATAGTAATAATAATAAATGAGTAATTAATACAATAAGTAAGTACTGTAGACAAAATTTTAAGAATTGTATTAACTATCGTAAACAAAATTTTAAGAATTGTATTAAGCATTGTAGACAAATAAAAAAGAAATTAGAGAGTGCAGAAGTAAATAATCTATTTTGTGTTGTTTGCGTCTCTATATGTATAATAATAAAAAAATATGTCTAAATTTTTATACAGTCCCTAGCTCCTATTAATCATATTTATTAAAATATTTTTGGCACACTGAAATTTTAAACAAAATGTTCCATTCTTCTGTGACCAAAACTTATCGAGTTATCAAAGCTTGACTATGACTATTTTACACCATCTCAATGTCCGCCTCGAGGAAGCGGTGGCCGTTTATTGGCCTAAGATGATGAAATTCAAAACTTCATAACTCGAACCTAAAATCGAACCTTTCTTAAGATAGCAGATTTTGCCGGTTTTTTTCCCGGTTTTTGTGTTTAAAAAAATAACCGGTTTAAACCGGGGCAAAAAATAACCGAAAAAATCCGGTTAACCAAAATAAAAGAAAAACCGGTTTTCCGTTTAAACCGGTAGGCTTTTCCCATCCCTTATTAGAAGACAGAATACTTGTGCTTTCTTTCGATGCAGATTAATAACAGACTCACAACAATTGACACCTGCTCATCAAATAACCGAACACTACAATGACCGCAGACGAAAGTTTCTTTTAGACCAACCAAAACACAGCTTCCTCATGAGCGAAAGGCATTATCTCCCACCTATTCTTAACAATACTTCAGCGCTATGAAATAATGGCTCTAACGGTTCTGTAATCTCCTGCATTCTTAACTGGAACTCTTCTTCCCTTGTATGTCCAGGGTGATGGACGATATTATATCCGATGAATGCAGACGAATATTTTTCATAGCGGCCATCCCCCGCACGTGCTCGATTTCCCTGGGGTTGATCTACAGGTGCGGGGCTCGTGGGGTGGACTCCCAATTGCAAGGCTTTGGGGGTGATCAGACGATGCATATTTTATGACTGACGGATGGCATCGGAGGATATAGGAGGTGTGGGTCATTGCACGGCAAGTGGTTGGGGATTACTTGAGAGGATATTTTCTCAGACTACGGACATGGTAAGATTATTAATTGGAGCTATTTATTTTTAATGTTGCATTTGGTAATTTATGGTGGCTATGCGAGTTGTTTGCCTTCCTTCAAAATAAATGTGGAGTACACGGATTAAGAAAGATAAGTTATTTTCCTTTTACTCTAAAAAGTTTACCCAATAAATTGCTATTAATCAATTTATTTCGGGTTTTCTTGTGCATGTATGGACTAGCTTATAAACGAGCCGACGCTTACCCGATAAATTACTAATTATCCATTTATTTCGAGTTTCCTTGTGCGTGTATACATTGGCTTATATACCCGGCATTGCTGGGGTCACAATTTCTTCATTGGCTTATTCATTTCTTTTTCACAAAAATTGTCTAACTTTTCACAAACTTTTCGAAAATTCTAGACTGATCGAGATGTTTTAGTTAAAACACGTTCTTTTATCTTGCAGAAGGATCTATAATGCTCCAAAATGATGTAGAAGCTTTTAGGAAACGCTACAACATTTCAAAAAAATAGTGTTCAAAAATTTTCTAAAATATTCCCAAATTTTAAATTTTTATAATGTTTTTAAATTCTCGCATCTCCTGTAGAGGTTGTTGTTGGAATATCTAATACCCATAGCATTTTTGCTCAGTTATTAAGTTATGATTGTCCTAAATTGGAAGCACCGGGAAGCACATGTAACACGAATAGAACAGCACTTGTACAAATTAGCAATACGAGCAGATAGCAAATCACTAATAAAACAGTAGCAGCACTTTCAGTACCGCTCGGCGTCTATCAGCCTACCAGCCCGCACTACGGAGAAAACTCCAAAGGGATTCAAAGACCTTCGAACACATTCACTCGTTTCAACAACTCCGGGTATTTATAGTCTTCCCGACAGGGCGTGACATCAAATGTTTCTCGTCTAGAGCAATATCTATATTTCTGTTCCTAATAGAGATAGAACGATAATTCTAGTATTTTCGAGGACTTTCATTTTGTTTCCAAAGTCGACAAAATGGTCGCCAAGTTTGTCGTGAAGGTCGGGAGTCATTGGCTTGACCTCCCCCTATAGCTAGTAAGAACCACTGTAAATCTCTCTTTCCAACCATAAGACTAATATGGCAAGAAAGCGACATTACATTTTTGTAACAATATTTTTGTAGTTATTAAGAAATAACAGCTCTTGCAAGAGGTGATAAGGTAGTTGACCATGGGCATTTAAAAATTGAGGAATTTGATGATAATTATACTTCCCACCGCTTGAGAAAATGTTGATAGATAGCGTGAATAACAAATTCGTATTCGAATTTCATATGAAATATGAAGAGAAAATTCCAGCATATAGTGAAGGAATTCTAAACTCAACACATCCATTAGTAGACATCTATGTTCTTTAAACCAGATCCATGTTCTGTTAAATTACAAACACTGTATAATAAGTTATGTTTTAAATATACCAGACCCGCTATTTCACATACACGATTCATGCCAATTCATTGGGCTGATTGATTTATTACTAATATAATAGCCCAGATCTCTCGGCAACGCTCTGACGTCACCAACAATAAAACTCGCGCCATAACACTGCGAGACGTTAAACAGCATTATTTCATTGTTAGAGAACCTAAATTTCAGTAATTTTAAATTTAAAAGTGTAATTGTCGTTCTAATTTCAAATTTAATAGCTCTAAAATAGTGAAATAAAATTTGCTATCCATTGATATAAAATTAACTCACTATGATCAATAATTCCCGAGAAATTTTAAGTTATATTAATTATATATTTCAGATTAATTTCCGTTAATAGAAAGTAGTAAATTACGTCAGTGATGTATCATGCGCGTGATATAGTTTGGAAGCCACGATGGACGATGTATTTCACAGATGGATACCACGATGGATGTTTTGGATGCCACGATGATTTTTTGAATAAAGAAATATGTAAATAAAAAAAAAATTCCTGTAATAAAAAAGATGTTTATTATATTTGTTTTCAATCAATTTTAAACATTTCTCTCGCATATATATCTATTCAAACACGACAAATTTGAAGTGAAATCTCTCGAATGAAGAGGCAATTTGCACCCATCATACCATGACGGGGGATTTTCTAGTTTATAATAATTGTCAACAATGCTCTTAAAATCTAAATCAAATCCCATTTCCCTCCATATTTGACTTCATTCTTCATATGAAATATGAAGTCAAAATTCCAGCATATAGTTAAGGAACTCTAAACTCAACACATCCACTAGCAAACATCGATGTTCTTTTAACCAGTTCCATGTTCTGTTAAAATACAAACGCGGCATAATAAGTGATGTTTTAGGTATATTAGACACGCTATTTCACATACATGATTCACGCCAATTCATTAGGCTGATTTATGATTTATAATAATTATCAACAATGCGCTTAAAATCTAAATCAAATCCCTTCTCCCTCCTTAATTTATAAGTGAATGAATGAGCAAATGGTTTTAGATCTTAAAATGACTGCTGTCGAATTTTCGCAGTCAGCTTTAATGGGATTTCGGCAGGTTCTGCCAGCGAGAGTTTGTTGGTTAGTTGAATGTGCATTTCAAATTGCACTTGCTCATGTTCTTTAATGACACCGGGTGTTACGGTAGTGTAAAAATTGTTGGTCTTGTAGTAGTAATAAAATTTTAAATTGCATGAACATCAAAAATTTAAAACTCCAAATAATAATGTTATAGGTCGTAAAAGGGAGTTTGGACAACATTTACTTTTACCTGAGAAGAAAATTGTTATGAATTGCTTATATGTTGAAAACATCAAATGTTTATATTCCAATAAATTCCCTCATCTGACAAGTAGTTTCCTTTTGTGTAGCTGTAGGAATGTAAACAAATAAATTATATTCCTTAGTATGAAATAAATTCATAACAATTGTTGGACTTGTAATAGTAATAAAATTATAAATCCCATGAGTATCAAAAATTAAAAACTCAAATTTTTTGTTCAATTCAACTTCAATTTGTTATTTAATTATCTTTTTTATTTTTAATTTATAATTCATTCTTATAAATGTAATGGAATATTAAAACAATTTTTTTCTCAAATTATCTTTCAGATGACACAACTGGTATGTAATAAAAATTTAATTAAATCAATTTATTTATTGACAATTAATCATATCAGGAAATCAGTGAAAAATCTATTGCAAAATTCCATTTTTACAGATATGAAACAAATAAAACAAAATAAAAGTATTTTAAAAGAAATTTTTCTAATTGGTTGCATATCTGTTAATAACAGATAAAACTTCACAATTTTCTGACAAAAGAAATCACAATTTTCTGTCAACCATTCACATATTTGGTGTCCATTGCATATTTAACCTAATGCAATCCACAAAAATTCATCACGTAAAAAATACTAGACGTGCTTCTAGCATACACTATATGCCCAAAAGTATCCGGACACTTGCAGATTTTCACATTTTTTAGAATTTCTCCGGAATGGTTTAACCGACTGCCTTTAAACTTCGGACATGTAAAGAATAGACAATAACTCACATTTTACATTGAAGATTCGGTCTTGAGGGCAATTAGGGGACCGTCTACAAACTGATGAAGACAAAAAGGTTTTTGGCCCACCCCGCTTCACAGAATACTGATAACAGGATGAAACTTTCAGAAATGGTAATGTTTAATGTGCATAATATTTACAGAAATTTTTGTAAACTCAGCGCAAATATTTGGGAAGATATAAAGGTTTTCTTAAAAAATCTCAAATTTTCCCACCTGTTTTTTGCTTATAGCATGCAGAGTTTCCTGTTATATTATGCGAAACTTACAGAGAAGATTACAATATGTTAGAGAAGCATTTGTGTAAAACTTTGGGAAAGAATTGTTGAATATTACAGGAATTATGAGCATTTTTAGTAAATAGTGTTTTATTGCGCATGCGCGAAACATAGTGCAATTTTTCTTTCACAACTTTAAAGCCAGATATATAGGGCAACTTATATAAAAACATTCAGTTCAATATCATTAGTATTCAGAAAGATATCGGCATTACAACGAGCAAAATGTTAGCTCCTGTCGAAGAGAAGCTAAAAGATGAGGGGTTGTACACAAATTGATATTTTTTAAACTTATATCTTTAAATAGTTATATTGAATTGTATAGTGGTTAGAATTTGCTGAATACCCATGAACACATCTAATATTCGTAACGAATAAAAAAATATGTATGCAGAATTATTAAAATATTTTAAGAAAAGAAATTAATTAAATAAAAAATCGTTTCGCCATAAAATAAATATATTTAAAAATATCGTTTGGCTGTAAAATTGTGATATGTAACTTGTTAATAATCATGTAAATAATATAATTAAAGTAATAAAATTTTTGTTATTTATAGTGCCTAATTAGCTGGAATTTAAGTTATGCACGTAATTGATTCATGGGTATGCAGCAAATTCTAACCGCTATACAATTCAATATAACTATTTAAAGATATAAGTTTAAAAAATATCAATTTGTGTACAACCCCTCATCTTTTAGCTTCTTTTCGACAGGAGCTAAAATTTTGCTCGTTGTAATGCCGATATCTTTCTGAATACTAATTATATTGAACTGAATGTTTTTATATAAGTTGCCCTATATACCTGGCTTTAAAGTTGTGAAAGAAAAATTGCACTATTTTTCGCGCATGCGCAGTAAAACACTATTTGCTAAAATTGCTCATAATTCCTGTAATATTCAACAATCCTTTTCCAAAGTTTTACACAAATGCTTCTCTAACATATTGTCATCTTTTCCGTAAGTTTCGCATAATATAACAGGAAACTCTGCATGTTATAAGCAAAAAACAGGTGGGAAAATTTGAGATTTTTTAAGAAAACCTTTATATCTTCCCAAATATTTGCGCTGAGTTTACAAACATTCCTGTAAATATTATGCACAATAAACATTACCATTTTTGTAAGTTTCATCTTGTTATCAGTATTCTGTGAAGCGGGGTGGGCCAAAAACCTTTTTGTGTTCATCAGTTTGTAGACGGCCCCCTAATTGACCTCAGGACCGAATCTTCAATGTAAAATGTGAGTTATTGTCTATTCTTAACATGTTCGAAGTTTAAAGGCAGTAGGTTAAACCATTCCGGAGAAATTCTAAAAAGTGTGAAAATCTGCAAGTGCCCGGATACTTTTGGGTATATAGTGCAAGTCCCTAACCACATAAGTTTCAGGCGATTCTCAGAATTTGTTAAACACAGCTTCCCAACCACACACCTTACAGGGAAGGAAATGAACTCATCCGCGGAGCGTCATCTGTCACCTAACGGAAGGTTTACTGCTAAAAGTACTTAGCGCAGAATGTATAAAAGACAGGGAAATATCATATTTTATCGTATCAGAAATTATTACGATACTTAAGCCTTGAGCAAAGAGATCCATGTTTATTATTACTTCTAAGCTTTCTCGCAATGGCACTGTAATTCTGCTAACACAAAAGAACATCGCGATGTATTTGCGACCTCTACTTCATCAAATAGATGATGCCATGGCGATGGGATAAAAGGGGGTTTATTTAGTAAAGTACGTAATTTATAGCTATTCATTTGGCAACAAGGTCATTCTGTTTTTGTTGATCGTAGATTTTGGTGAAACTATTTCAACAATGGTAAAGTTATCACAGCATAAATACAGGGTGTATACAAATGAAATGATACATTTCAAAAATTAATTTTAAAAAATGTTGTAAATACGATTTTTTAAAAGTGAGAGCGCATCTCAAAAAGTTTTTTTCCGATAGGTAACATGGCATTTCGGTGGTCTAGGGCAAGGGTTCCCAAAATTTTTTCCCTCGCGTACCCCCTAATGTCGTATCCCCCCTCCAAATATCCGTCTATGCAAATAAATATTTTGTCAATAATGGTAAGGGCTTAGGTAAGCTTAAGAATAAAATTACTCAAGTCCTTCGAATGTTATTAATTTTTATCTTTGATTTTACATTTTATTCCATTTTTACATTAGTATTAGTTCAACGTCAAAATAAATTAAAGCAATATTATAATAATTTCACCTTAACTTATAACGATTGCGAAAAATTACACTTCGCAATAATCAACTATTTAATAGAAAGAAAATTTCATTGCAATCCTTGAGCTTCTCTCATGAAGCTGACAAAATTCTGTAAATATTTTAATCCCTTATGTTTTCTTGTGTCCACCATTACCGACTTTGAGTTCTCGTACCCCAACTGGTCCATCACGTATCCCCAGGGGTACGCGTACCACAGGTTCGGAACCTCTGGTCTAAGGGGTCGTAAATTACTGGAAATCAAAATTTCGTTTAGAGTCATTATCTAAGAAAATATTAAAACCGGAAGAAAAATAAAAGCATGTATTTGTAGGGAATTTTACACTCTTTAATTTGTTAACTCACATGTAGTGTGAAAACTGGAGAATTTTTGTGATATTCGAGAAAAACTAAAAAAAGAAACCAGAAAATACGCATCGGCTTCTGCTGATAGGTAGCCATTGCGTACGGGATTTTCTCGCTGTAACAAATTAGAACGGCGTAACGCCGCGTTATCTATCTGTAAAAAACAGTTTGAGATGCGCTCTTATTTTTAAAAAATCGTAGTTCCAACATTTTTAGTTTTTTTAAAATTAATTTTTGAAATGTGTCACTTCATATGTGTACATCCTGTATAATTGTTTCTACTTGTGTTCAAGCAGATTCTGGCAAGTCTAATTATTTCCTTCGTGTTCACGTAATCAAGTGCGCCGAGTTAGCCCTCTGACCTACTTTTTTAAAATCATTATTTAGATGCAACGTTTGCAAACATGTTCAAATACCTTTAAGACTAGGAAGTTGTTATTTATATGCCAAGCTGTATTAGTTTAATATGGCCCAACGTTATAAAAGCTAAGCACATTAGCCTGCGAAAATCGCAGGATGCTGCAGAAAATGGACTTGCTTCCAACCTCCGGAAATCGCGAGATACTCAATCAGAAGGTTAATTCAATTTTCATCTTGCATTTTTTACTTGTGGTATTGCTTTAGAGTGCAGCGTAAGATAACGCACATTTAGATGTTAAATGGCAGGCGAGAGTGTGTTACTTCTAACACATGAGTGAAACGTCACATGAATATACTTCATTGGCAATAATGAAGCAACTCCAGTTGATAATACAGCAAAACTTCGATTAACCGTCAGTATTTCTTATCCGTCATCGTCCAAGTAATGTAGACTTGTAGTATTGCAATACATTTATGTACATTACTATTCTTTTGTTGAAGTTTCTATTGATCGTTTTGTAAAATTAAATACAACATGTATGTATTATTCACTTTTAGGTGATTTTATTTTCATTTTCGTCCCAAGCTAGCAATGAAATCACGTTACTGTATGCATGTATTAAGAGATTTCTGTTATCCGTCTTTTCGGTTATCCGTCACAGCCCTGGTCTGGACGGGGACGGTTAATCGAAGTTTTACTGTACCACAAAGTGTGTGATTGAATCAGTTAAAAATGTCCTGAATATTGGTTAATTATTGTAGGTTGTTAAGGGGACACGTTACCCAAAAATGGCCAAAATAACAATTTTCATTTTATTTGCTTATTTCGTTGCTCTTATCTTTCTTCTTATTGTATCAAAATTTCAAATTTGTACCTTTACTATTTCAGAAGTTATTTAGATTTTTATTTACGATCATTAATGAAACACATTCGCAAATGACAACTTTAAATGGCTTTTCCTCCATGTCAGACTTTTCTTTACTCTCGTGTTTTCAAAATACTAAGGCCTTTTTCTTTTTTAATATAGAGCTTTTAAAATTTTTTTACACTTTTATCGTTATGTATGTGATAAAACTGCGCATGCAATATGCATTCAGTTGCTTAGTTTTTTTTATATGCCAGCTACAAATTGAGGTACTGCTAAATTTCCTCATTTTTCAGCACATAATACAGTAAAAAATATATATTTAAATGAATAAAAAATCCATACACAGTTTTATGTAATACGTTTCAGTGATTCTGCAAATAAAATTTGAAGTAAAAATATTCATATTTAAAAAGGTAGTAGAGATTTTAAAAAATTAATTTTTTTTTTTAAAATTAATTTAGACTAAACAAGCAGATCAAAATGGATTTTTCTCTTCAAGATGACTTTATATTATTGTTAAGTCTCAATACTATCAAAACTTTTCAATAATACTTCAAATAAAAAAAAATGTTGAGAAGGTAATGAGTTCCCTTAATAGACTAAAAAAATTAATTTCAAACACCATAAACCGATAATAGGACTAATAAAATTCTTTGTTCAAAATGAAAGTTACTCAATCTATAGCCTTTTGTGCTACGGATTGGAAATGGTTCGGATTTGCATCGCAAACTGCGCACATTAAGTGCAGTTTACAATAATGAACCCGAAATCCCGGTTGATTCCCGATTCCACAACTGCGTCCAGTTCTAGTTTAGATACAATAACTTTTCTCCTTTAAATGAAATAAAAGTCTCTAAATCATTGAAAGTGTCTTTAAAATTATTCTGTTGATGAAAATTATTCTGCTGATTATCGTAAGTTTTCCAATACAAACAAAGATGAGATACCATCTTGATCTCTAGGATATTAATTTAATAGAACCACAGGGAATTGATGAAAAAAGTCATCAGAGAGAAAAAAATTCTTGTACACATTGATTCAACTGCGCAATCATGAATCTTGAACTTTATTTGAATGACATTGAAAACTTTCTCAACACTCACAAAACATTTAATGGGAAGAACTCATAATTTTTCTAACCAAATTACCGTTTCATCAGTGCCTTATTTTGAAACCCATTAATGACTCAGTGGGATAAGTCTCGCATGGCATGGCAGAAGATCATGAATTGAAGGAAGAAGGGTGAGGGTTCTATCCTCGGTCTACACTCTTAGATATCATTATTTAAAGAAAAATGGTCGACCAATTTGCGTTTCAGAAACGAATTGCTCGCGTGAGCAGGGTTGGAGGTATTTCTCCAATAAAAATACAAACGTAGATAATGTCTTCCTGAAGTTCTCCAGGAAAACAATCTACACCAGTGGCGTAGTGACCAGCGGGCAAGTGGGTGTAGATACCCCGAGCGCCAGTTTTAGGGGGCGCCATGGAGTCAAAACATTACCGCGTTTCTTTCACTTTTTAAAGCAAAATATGATAGGGGTTATGAAAATAACAGTCTCCGGGCACCATTTACTCTTAATAAGCCATTAATGACTGGGAGGGGTAAAAAAACATTTAATTCTCCTAACGCCACTTATCGTAGCTACGCCACAGGCCATGGTGACAAATCATTAGTGTGTTTACGTCACTTTTTGCAGCTGAATAATATCAGGGGGCGAAAATATGCCGTGGGAGCCATTTACACAATCTAAACCACTAATGATAATGGGAGGGCGAAAAAACCATATTATGACCGGGCGCCACTTGCCCTAGCTACGCCACTAATCTACCCCCATATAATGGAGCAAAGTCAGACTGTTATCCTCGGTGCTTCAAGCTCTCTTTGACCAACAGAAGATACTGTACTTCCCCTTTCTCTTGAGTCTTTGACTCATGAACTAAGCTAGATATGCTGGACCAATTTGACCTTCTTTCAAAATTTACTACTACCTGATACGGAATAGTTAATCTAGTGCTATATAATAAGCTTATATCGAAGAAGATATTTTATCAGGCTGAGTACATAGCTAAAAATAGTATAACAAATGCTTATTTAAGAGAAGACATGCGAAGAAAGACATCATTCTTCATTTAAAAATATATTCATATCTGTAGTTTGGAAATTTTTCGTTTAAATTCGAAGAAAATGATAAACTTTAAAGAAAGCTTTTGTAGTATCATATTACTATTGAATTATGCTCACGATCCGGGCAAAATATATTGATGTCCTTCATTCAACCGGTTGAAATTCATTTTAATCACAAATATGTAACAAAGGGGAAGAACAACCAAGATTAATCATCGTAGTGGACGTTTATTAAACGAGCCTTACATTCTATATTGGTCCATTTTGTTTAATCAAGCATGAAAATTCCTAGAAAACACTTAAGATATTGAAGCCCATGATGGTTATTTTTATCATTTTCTCTCAACTTTAATCAAAATCTTAGCTCCAAAACTTCTCAGGTTAATAAAGAAATATCAAGCTCAACCGCAAGCCTCCAGCAACTTTCAGCAGATCATAGAAATAACTTCAGTTTAGACGAACTTATAACCACACGAAAGCTTTCCACCTCTTTAATTTCCCGGAACTTAACTTCTCGGGTTACTGCATACCTATCCGAAATCCACTACAGGTTGAAGACGATGAAATCCAAGAAGCCCCTGCTTCTTGGATTCTGGTGGTAATTATAATTACCCGTCAGAGTGGTACCAGGGATTTGGTGAGGAGTCGGGTTAATTGCTTAAAGTGCCGGGGCTTTCCCCATCCGAAATGTGCTGTGCCACATCGAACATCGAGTTCTAACAACGAAAACTACTCACAGTAGTCACGTGAACATCGATTTCCGGCCCACCCTCCCACCAATAAAGAGGGGGGGAGGGGTATGAACTAATGACATTTCATGTCCGAAATGAGACTGCGGACAAGTGGGGAAAAGCGGAGAAATTGCATTCATAAAGCAGCAAGGTAAGACGGACTCGGAGATACACTGATCCCAATGGCAGCTGTTTTGGCGACGGCGGAGGCTGTCTTTTTTCAGAAAGAAATCGCCTATTTGGCGAAGTTTTCCGTTCTCTGAAGTTGCCATTCAATAAATTATGGTACCCTAGTCTAGGGTGATTGCGGTCCAGATGTAGGCGGCATTTTGAACTTTTTACATTCTGGAATCCAGAATTTCCGGATTTTTTATGCATTAGATTTCTCAAATCATGTTTCGCTATCAATGGATTCAATACAAGTGATAAATATCAAGTATGCCGAGCCAATTTAAGATATTCAACGCCATCCATATTGGTTTTTTTTGGAACGCTATTATTTGTTCACACCAGTGGCGAATCCGGGGGGGGCAATCGGGCTGCATCCCCCAGAACTAAACCAAAATTCATGATTTTATTTAAAATCACTATAACTGTTTGTTCTTAATTTTCATTGAAAAAAATAATAAAATCGTGACAACATTGCTTTCTGGTTTCACAGGCTCTAAAATTTTCCTATTTCTCTAGTCATTTCACTCGTACTTTTAGCGTTGACGCGGTCGAAAACATTTTTTGGCTAGTAATTTCATTGTATTTTTTATTAAATTATCGAAAGTATTGTAGTGTTCTTTACGATTCTTATTGTCAGGTGAGGAAAGTCTGTAGAGTTAAAATGTTTTGGTTTACATAAGCCATGAGATTTGACATTCGTCACTACGATACAAAAATATTTATGACCTTAGTCCCCCCCAGACCAGAATCCTGGATTCGCCACTGGTTCACACTTTATTAAAACTAATACAGGTGGCATATTAAGATAGTATATGTTGTATTCATTTCGATACAAATGATGTTTAACGTGTTAGATACGTAATCCATTATGAATCATGCAGAAGAAAAATTGCATGATGTCAGAACACAACGTAACACAACTGCCTGTTATTTTATCAGGACATGTTATTTCATTGGTTGGTTGTGTTGTTCTTTTGGCGCAAGAGCCATTAAGTTGACCACACTACGCCGAAAAAAGATTGTAAAATCATGTCAAAATAACAGTATAAAGATTGCATATGTACCAAAACTGGCGTAAAAGAAGTGTTCAAAAATGCCAGCTGAAATTAGACAGTGCACATCTGACTCCTGGTGATCATCCATTTTAAAACCAATACACAGCTCCTAGGGAAGGTCATCTTTATTAATCAAATTAGAAGAATAGCTATGTCATTTGATGGCTGGATTAAATAAAAGATAAAATAGATGGAAGTTCAGTATCTCTTTATTACTATTAATAGCTAACCACAAAAGCTAGAGAAAGACAAATTGAAGAGGAGACGGATAAGTAAATAAATAAATACTGAATCGTGACTCATGCTCATTAGTAAATCGGCTCTGGAATTCTGAATAAAGAAAATTAGCCCAATAAATTTCGGCTACGACTCAGTTGTGAGTAGATCAAAAGACATTATTATTATATATATATTATTAAATTTCTGAAGCTTGCAAACCTGCTACTTATTCATTTGATGCTACTATAGATAAAAGTTTACCTCTGCTGAAAACAGATTTCGCAAATGCTTGCAAATATCATGTTTACATGAATTTGTGCCGAATTAATACTTTTGCCCAGCTGGTTGCTATTTTATCTGCAAACCAGTTGTCGATTTTACCTCCATAATTCCAATGTTAATCTTATCCATAAGCTCGACTCTTATTTCGGTATGTTATATAAACTGTTCGAAGGTTATCCTTGACGAAAACACAGGAAAAATTTCCACCTATGTTATCATTAGAGTCTTGGATTATTCTGAATTTTATAACCCAACTTCAATACGTGAAACTGAGCTCCTTTCATTTGTTTTATAGAAATTCTTTTATGAAAGTAATAAGGCACATTAAAATGAAGTTTGAATAAGCATTAGAATGCATTTTCGTTTAAATAGAGAACATTTTGAAAATACAATATACGGGCATCCCTGCATAATCAGAAACCTTACTGGAAAATTTTATTGTTATAAAATGATTAACTTCTAGATAGTAGCAGAGCCTTATTATTAAATAGCCAAAGTAGGCAACTGCCTTTGGGCCCCGCATCTGTACAGGGCCCTGAGAATTGGAAATTTTTTAAAAATTTATTTTTGCGGTACTTTCAGAATAATTTAATTCTGTGTTTTCGTTAAATTTCCAAGACGTTGCACTCGGACTTATTCAAATTAAAATTGCGTAACGTTTAAGTTTTGAACATTATCCTAACAACATTCCTAGCTAATTATATCTTGTAAGTTTTATATTATGTTGTTTTATAAAGTAAAAAAATGTTGCTTTCCAAATTGAAAATTTTCCGATCCTATAATTAAATAGTATTTAGATTGTGTTAAAAAGTTTTGTCATTTTTTTTACTATTTTGTAAAAAAAAAAAATACTTTTAAATTTTAATTTTGCATTTTTTTCGTAAGCGATATACTTAAATAAAATCTCTTGAAAGCGACACGAAATTAAAGGGTTTACTATTTCAGTTAGTCAAAATTTGCTACTTAATACAGCTTATATAGAAATTGAATGAAAATCAGTACTAAAATATCTGGAAGTTGGGGAAGGAATAAGGGGGCCTCGAGACTTACATTGCCTAAGGACCCTAGAGCAGTGGTTCCCAACCTTTTTGGTTGTGCGGTCTACCTGTTGTGCAAAAATATTTTGAGGCCCACTAACTAAATATACAAGTAAAAAAAATACAAACACATACACACGCATAAATATATATGCACATTCTTCTACATCGTTTGTTTCTGTACTTATATTTTTTTTAAAAACTCAAGTTCTGAAAACACGTTCAAGCAGACAAGTGGTCGAGAACCCATCAAATGTCTCAGTGCAAGTTCGGCAGGTGCTGGATACTGTTGTCGAACATTCATACACAACGAACAAATGATATTGTTCAAAGAAACGACTTTGGAGTCTGGTCGCATAAAATTTCAATTAAAGAGTCTTCTTCATTTGCTGGTACATACTTTCACTTTCTTTACTCCTGAATTTGACTCGTGAATAGCTTTCCGCGGCCCACCAATAAGCCATAGGTTGGGAACCACTGCCCTAGAGGACTTAATCCGGCCCTGGATAGTAGTCCTAAGTAAAATACAAGTTACGCATGTGATTTAGAGCTGAACGTGTCCCTTTCAAATTTCTGCTTGATATAAGTAGTAGTAATTACAGATAATAAAATAATTTCATCTTTTCCTTTTAAATTATCACTATCAATAATTTAATATTGTTCAAAGAGTAGCCTTTGGCGACTTGGCGTCCATTATCAACAGAGCAACCCCAGGGGTGCGATGTTTGGCTGAATAAAAGAGTGGTTGAGAGTGGTTCTAGAACGAGAAACCGAGCCAAGAGAACATCGCTTTTTACCTCAGTCTCCCTCCCCCATCATTTCCACTGTTGCTTCTGCAACCGTGACCCTCACCTTCTTCTCACCAATCGATTCCAGAACCCCTCCCAACTCCCCATTAACGTGTGTCCATGTTGAGAAAGAACATAAAAGAATTACTGCAGCAAGGGGGTGGGCGAGGAGGTTGCAAACGATATCATTTCGATAATGAAAGTTCATCCACGTGTTCCACTTGCGAGATCTGATGTCCTCTTCCAAACTGCAACCACTTAAAAGTAGTAGATGTTTGTCCCTCGAAATGATGCAGTTGCGAATTGTCCACGGAGGGGACTAGCAGGGGGTGGATGGAATATTTCATTATCTAAATTCATCATTATAGAGGGATTTGCCGCGTGTTGGATCCACCGGGGAATTGAGATGGCCGACTGAAGCGTTGGAAGTCAAGTCTTAAAGGATTAAAGTGTCCGAAGAGGGTGTCTTTTCGGCGGAAATGAAATGGTGCCGAATGCTTCCCGGAAAAGACGATTAGCGATATTCATTCATTCCCTGGGATGTGAAGATCTTGTCCACACGTTTTATTCTCTTGGGGGATTTAAATTTATCGATGTCAAGTTCGAATGTGAAGCGGAGTTAAGTTGGACGAAGGTGGAATTTAGTTCGTGTTGTTTCTATAATTTGTTTTATTAATTATTTATAGTAATGAGGATATGAAACAACTTTTGTGTGAGCGTGTTTGAGGTTTACAGACAATATTATTTTCAAATTTTGCATGATCAACACCTTTAGCAGTCGAGCCGGCTTTTTCCGTTTTTCATGTTTACTTCAAAAGCGGATAATTTATTTTATATTTTCTTAAATATATAGGAATAAGTTATTATGATTCAATACAAAAAATTTCGGTTTATTCTCTTTAAAATATAATATTTCATACTTTAAAGCTCATCTCAATAACTGGTCACTTAGCACATTAAGCAATTCACAAGATTGAATTAGGTGTATGCAAAATAAATTTATATATAAAGCTAAAAAATTACCAGGATATAAGAAAAAGCAGACGCATAAAAGTTGCTTAAAATCTAAATTAATGTCTTCGAAATAATTATTCAATAAAAAAGTGATATTGGTGGTAGGATGTGGAGAATTAGACAAGAGGTACATGTTCTGATATTGTTATCGTCATCTAACAGTTGGAGTAAAGTTCGGA